>JASVER010000038.1:6695802-6737077 GCA_030449065.1 Oceanodroma leucorhoa
AAAAAAAAAAAAAAAAAAGAATGGATAGGGTGGTGAGCAGTGGAGCTAATCAAGCCCGTTCTGCTGAATTTGACTGAAAATTAGATGGCAGTTCTTATCTGGGGGTAGACAGATAAACAGCTGAGCAGACAGACACAGTGTGCTTTCAGAAGTCTTGCTTTAAAAGAAACTGATCTTAAAAAAAAATCAAAAGCTACTATACATAATAAAAGAAACAGGGCTGGTACTTCCATTGACATCTGCAATTTTCAGGAATACTTAGCATTTTTCAAATTATCCACAACATTGGACTTCCAGATATGTATATTTTATTTTCATTACACCTCTAGTACTCAGTAGTTTTGTTGTGAGGCTTTTTTTCATGCCTTGGCTTTCCTTACTATGCCAGATGCATGTGAGGGCGAACAATCTGCAGTCCTTGTGAGCAGGCAGGAGTATCTCTCCGGTGGGAAGAGGACTCTCGTAAACCGCAATAACCTGTCTGCTCAAAAGAATGGATTCGGAAGAGTGCAGAAGGACGTTTCACAATGCGCACGCAAAATGGTCAGATTTAATTGTACAGGCACTTCAAAAGTGTTCTTTTAAAAACGGTGCTGTTTTATTTGTTTATGAGAAAAGTGAACATTTACAGCTAAAGATTTAAAGTCGGGTTGGGTTTCTACTTCTTGTAATTACCATTTGAATACAGAAGGGCTATTAGTTTCTCTGAGTTCTGCCATGTAAGCACTGGCTATGGTCTGACAAGTACAACCTCTTAACGGTTTGATATTGAAATCAAGGGATTTAGTCTCTGGAATTAGCAATTTATATTCTGTGTGGCTGCTACAGTAGTTGCTGCATTTAAATTATTTATGCAAAGAAAGAGTACTGTTGTGTTCTTTATTACAAATCACATCGACCGCACTCTCAACAAGGGTAGAGTTTTCCCTCTGAAATTCTGCTCCGTTTTCAAGAGTATATCTTTATCTTGTCACTGGCTGCATACTGTGATGAAGACAAATTGAGATCACACAGCACTGCAACTTTCATTGACTCTGGAAACAGTATCAGCTTTGTGCAGAGATAGGAGAATCTACCAGCAGCGGAGAATTCCTCTTCAGTCAGTCATTAGTACTTCTTGTAGACCATAGAACCAAATCCTTCAGGGAATGAAACCAAGTTCAGAGCATGATGTGTGCCTGGCAATACAAATCTGCTTTTAAGAGGAAGAGAAGTTCAGAAGAGGAATCCTTGTAGTTTTCCATGAAAAAAGAAAAAAATAACAATACCAACAGCTCTTTAAGAACAAGTTGAATAGAAGTAATGCTTGTGGAAGAAAGCAAATAACAAACAGACTCTCAGTGTTCCAGAATGGTTACTCAGTTTGGCATGCTAAATTCTTCAAGCAGAGAAAATTCACTGCCATCTGTAGATCAGTCACTCCCGCAGTTTCATACGTATCCACTTACAATTCTATTTATTTCTAAAAGCCTTAAATATAATTCTTCCTGGATAAATGGCATCAACTTTGTATAAATAGGAACAATTTCTCCCATAGAAGTACAGCTTCTTTATAGTTTTTCCCACACCCTGTGCTCTAGGCTGATCAGTTAGTAATGATTTGCATTATTTTTAGATTTTTTTTTTTAGATTAAATCTAAGTAAAATTTTGACATCCATGTTTGGTTTGATTTTTCATGTATGGTCTGACATAAAATCAGCTTTTAAACTTCACTAATTTGAAATTAGCCCTTAAATTTGCATAGGCTGGTGGCTGTCTGTCACCTCTTTTGTACAGTCTCTTTAGAAATGTTTCCTCCCTCTTTATTTAGAAAAATGTACCATCTTCTTTAAAAAAATTGCTTAAGTTCTTGCCCTCCTTCTGTGGGATCTATTCTGGGATAGGAGCATCATAAGAATAAGAGTAAGAATAAATGTTCCTGGCCAAGCCTATGTTGTCAAATCTCTCTGCTCTGGTCTAGTCCTCTCCAGCTATGTCCCACTCCAAAGRGCATGTAAGCCCCGAGTGAGCACAAATGAATGTCTGCTCAGCTGTAACTGCTACCTGTTTGGTACCTGATACTCCGCTACTGTTCCTGATAGCATGGATCTAGTTACACTGCTAAATTTATTTGAGTCATGTAAATCTCTTTCCTCAATAATGTTTTTCTCCATTTTATTTCACTTATCTTATCAAAGTTTTATCTATATGACTAGAAATCCCAAGCTGTAATAGTCTCTGTTAGTAAGGCCTTATTACCAGCCCAYGGATCAAAAAAAGAAAAAAGAAAAAAAAAAATGCATAGGGGAAGAATTTGAGGGCTCAGCGGTAAGTGTGATCAGAGATGCCACAAAAATCTAACAAGACTGATAACAGGGAACTTCAGCTATCCACTTGTACCATGTACAAATGTGCAGTGCTTGTGAAAACTATTTCTTGACACTTTAAGTGGCTGCTGCTTTTAATAGATAGTTGCAGAGAATGGCAACGGATGATATTCTTGCTTAGTCTGAAGTAACTCACTAGAAGACTCATTCAAGTCACAGCAGTAACTGAACACCATAATAAAGTTCAACATCTAAAGGACAGCAAGTGACACAAGCAGAAAATGTGTTATAAAAGATTTCAGTTAAAAGAGGAGTTTAGCAAAAACAGGCAAACCCCACGTGTATAAGTAAATCAAGTAAAGTCTTTRGAAGTTGCTACAATTTTGTAAAGAAAAATAACAACTATTTATGGAGATAAGTACATAGCATGAATCACTGCTTGTGGCAGCAGTCATGTCAAGGTTGTGCTTTGTCCAAGCTGAGGACTGGGGCTTACTGGCTTAGATGTAGTATGTCACCAGTGCAGTTGCACTGTTTCTAGAAGTGACCCAATATCTCAGCGTGACTCTGGGCTCTGCTGCATTAGCATACCAGTCTGGGCAGGCTGAGCTCAAAGGCTTTTGCATAACACACAATTTCAGCATAGTTTAGACAGGCCATGAAAAGATATGCATAGTCCCGGCTGTGGGGGGAGAAATTAAAAGTTAAGGATTATTTACCTTCAAGAATAGGTAAATAAGATGGGATGTGACGAAGGGCACATATGTTCAGTTTCACTTCCGTTTGAAGACAACAGCTAAGTGCCAACAACTAGGTTGAGATCTAATGAGGAGAATGGATCCTGAGATTATTTGACAATGTTTCTGATGTATTCTTTTGGAGTCCTCTGTAAAAGCAACTGTGAGAGGTATAATATGGTCCTGGTTAACAGGACCATATATCTTGTATAGCCATTTCTATGTTCTTATACCAATATTCTCTCTAATTAGGGAAGCCTCTGGGTGGCATAACTGGTATTACTGGATGTAGGCCACTTCCTGCTGTCCCTTTAGTGTAGAGGATTTGCCAGGTCAGAAGGGAAAGGAGCCCAAAATGTTCTGTGCTCTTGAGCCAGAAGAATGTCCCAAAGGGACTATTCTGGCTGGTGCAAGAAAGAATAGACCAAATCAGATGCAACTTAAGGGGAAAACACCATCCTGAAATAGTCAAGAGGCAAGACAAAGTTTTGTTTTTTATTTTTTTTGTCCTCTCTTTACCGGAATTTTGGAGAGCTGGCCAAGAAAAACAGAAAAGTAGCCAAGATGCAAAGGAGCCAAAGAGGAAGCTAACATTTAGGCAGATCTCTTGTGACACTTTTATATTCTCGGCCTTAGGGGAAAGCCTGGCCAGTGGAAGCCAAAAGGAGAGCTGCCATTGATTTCCTCAGGACAAGGCTTGCATACCTTGTCCTGCTCTAAACAAGTTTTATAAATATGCATGCCAAACTGTGTCCTTGGGCACAGGGACAAAAACTACTCTTAGCATGACTTGAATTCATGTCTTCAGAGGTGAAAGTTTAGACCACTAATAGCTGGTGCCAAAGAGTACCTTCAACCCCTCAGTTCCCCAAGGAAATAAGATATAATTATATAATCAGTGACTCCATTCACATGTTTTAATATTATTTGCCATTCATGTAATAATACGTTTTCAAGCCAAGAACGAGCACCATCTCCATTTTCTCTGTGGAATAAGCTGCAAAAGATTCATTCCCACAGTATGTGTGAATGTTTTGCAGTTTGTGAGGATAGGGAAGTTAATGTTTGTTTGTGTGTATGTACTGCTGCTCCACAACTGACAGAGATAATTCATTATATTTTCACATCCATTCTCTTTTCAGAAAGGAGAAATAAGCCTTAATGAGGTGTCTTTTCTCAAGGCCAGATTTTCGACTCCTTATTCACCCATCAAATCACTTAATGATATGAGCAATCTCAATGAACACAAAAGGATTTTATTATGCAAATTGTGTTTGTTATTCACTGCTTTAAAGAATTTGAGGTTTAGCAGCTGGAGTTCTGCATGGTGCCAGTGAAACTGCTGTAGTGTCTGCTGTGATGGAGTTGTTGATCTTGCTCAAGTACACTGAATAATTGTCATCTGAAGAAAGAGGACACCCACATCTATATTTAATTGTAACTAAAATCACAAGAACAATTTTAATACCGATGGGGTTTAAGAAATTTGTGGTAATTTTCTGAATTTTAGATTAAGGATTTGTTCATTTATGAAAAGAAAATGGATATTAAATTGTTGATCATAGTGAGACATTAGTATGTAATAATGTTTTGTTCTAATAATGTTATTTGTTTAAAGTAAATCTCTTAGTTTATTYTAATATTCATTGACCTAAGTTATTCTCTAGTTGTATAAGTTTGTTTTTATTTATTTAAATACTACTGGAGCTTAGTATGTGGAAAATATTTGCAATACACTTTTGAATCATTTATGAATACTCTTTGTATGTAGATAAGGTAAACAAAAAGGAGACACAAAATATTGTTTTAAGGGAACAAGCACAGATGAGAAGCTATTCACGCTACACCATGACAATGGTGTGATTATTAATTTTTTAAGTAGTAAGAATATGTAGCTATATATGTTAACAGCCCTTATTGGTTTGTTGTCTCAGAAATGTATATGGCTGGGATTGCCTATCCAAATCAGAATCTTTATGCTTTGTTGAATTTTCTGTTTATAAGAAACAATTATTTAAAAGAGAAAATCCTTTTTAATTATAAATCACCAATAAATAAATTTGGTAGGATTTATTTTGATATAATATATGACAATTTTCTTCAGAGAGCAAATCTTTTAATATCAACCACACAATTTTGTTGTTTGTTTCAGCACTTACGGAAAACTATATTCCCACAAGGGAGAGAAGTGGGATAGCTGATCACAAGTGTGTGTGCAAGAGTGTCTGGAGGTCTAATTCAAGTCATGTCAATGACTTTATTTTCCCTTGGCATTTTAATTCAAATTCACCATCTGTGCGAAGGTGATAATACTTCCTGCGTCTTATGGGAGCTGTGAAACTTCATCAGAGCTTGATAACACAAGAAATTAACTATTCCTGAATAATTCCACGTGAGAACATATTTGCAAAGTTAATTACGTTGAAAGTGAAATGCATTTCAAAGTGGACTAGCTATTGCATTTAAAACATATTACTACTTAACCCAAATARATTTTTAACTGGGCCAACACAGTCATTCATTAAGGTTATTTTAAGGTGTTGAACATCAAATTCAGGAGTTCACAGAATAAAATCTTATTCTCATCTGTTCAAAATACCACATATGAAATCATTTAAGAATGCCGAACTGATGCCTAAAGGATCTTCTAAAAGAGTGTACATGAATATTGTCTTAAGTAGTGGTGTTCTGCTGAAGCAAGACATGTATTTGGCAGATATTATTATTCAATTTCTAACAAAGAAGCTTTATGACAACTTTAAAAGAAATCTTGTCACGTTAATGAATATTCCTGTGACATTATCTTAGTAATTTTAAAACAATTCTCTAGCAGCATTATGATGTGGTTTTGATGGAGCTTTTGATGGGAAAACAACTTCTTGTCAATTCTGTGGAGTTAGTCTTGAGAAAAATGCAAATGTCGCCAGCAGCTATACTGCAATAAAGTCAATGACATTATAAGTGGTTTATTTGCACTACAATTCTGATAAAGCTTAAAAAAAGCAAAGCTCTTTCCCAATGAGGTTTTTGAAGTCTCTGTTAATTCAAGGTGCTACCACCTTGGCATTAACCACACATGTGGTACTGCAGGGACCTGAAGGAGAAGGTTACATAACCCTGGGCCAATAACTTGTTGCCAGAAAAGTATATATTAAATCAGTGGGAGCTAAGCTTGCAGCTGAATAAAAGTATTTTCAATACCATCTACTTTCCATTTAAAAATAATGGTATACAGTAGCAAATCACTACATGTACAACATATCTGGACTCTTCAACAGACTTTTATTTCCAGATTTCTATTGTTGTTGCAAGGCAATGTAGATTCAAAGGGTCTTTGGCCATGTGGGTCTTCTCTGTATGGAAGTTACTGTGGGTTTGACTAGTGTGGATTTAAAGCACAATGGCTATTCTGAAGTAGTTACTCATAAAGACTGTGAAATTAAAGCTTTTGTCCAGTTAGTCTTATTGAGATGTGTAAGAAAATGGGGTTTTAATCCAGAATAGTTGCATGCAGGGACCTATTTAAATTGTACCTGAGTGGGAAGTAGTGAGTGAAAGATCAACAATCTTCTGATAGTTGTGGCTTTCCTGCAAGGAGATCACTATCAGTTCAAGACTCCTGACTTCCCCATTTCTCCTCACTGACACAAAGTTTTGTTCCACACAGTTCCACAGTAAATACCTATCCAATGTTGCTTGGCACATGGTGACAAATTGAGCCAGAAATGGTCCTGGTACCTCCTGGTGCCAAGGCAGTGCTCTGTGCTGTGCACCTGGGACTGTGGTTCCTGGGCTGGTCTGCTGGCAAATGTGGCTGTAGTGGGCTGGGGCAGACTTCCAGCCTCTTGGTGGGGTCTCCTGCCATGGCAATTAGAGCATGTGTGGAAAAATGGTGGGTACTTATGCTTCCTCCTGAGGCAAGCAGCTGGAAAGTGTTCTCAGATCTAGTAAAGGTGCAGGGCTATTTGAAAGTCAGTAGTATTTGTGGCCTGAAATCACTCAGGGTATTGTGAAAACGTACCAGCTTCCCTCTGTTCCAGCGTGTGAGACAGTCTACCCTGGGTCTGACCTCACTATCTCCTGTCCCTGCCCACAGGGTCACAGGCACGAAGGCTGCAGGGGTTTGTGAGTTGGACTGCATGCCAAAAGTGCCTGGCACAGCAMGGAGCACAGCTTTTCATGGCTGTGCAGTGTCCTGGCCTCTCTCCCTGCTGGAGTCCACAGGTCATGTGCAAGTAATTGGCAGTTTGAACAGGGCAAAAGAAAAAGCTGCCCAGTTTGTGAGTTGCAGGTACTGCAGCAGGCAACCTGAGATGGAGACAAAATTAATAGGTCAGACACAAAGTGAGAGACTTCTCACAGCTGCGATTGCCTGGAGGCTGTTTCCCATGTTATTGGAAGAGAAAGGAAACCCCTACACCATGAGCCTGTGCACCTTGCATCCTAGTATCTGATTTCTTCCCTAGTGACCAAGCAGAAAAAATAGGACCATTGTGTTTTTTTTTTCAGGTGTGTTCTTTACAGCCCCTTCCCTTTTATGGAGTCCTACCCTGTTGGATTTTTATATCTGGATTTTTTAATTCCCTAGGAGAAATAGGGTTGGCAACTTCAATTCTAGGTGAGCAGTTGGGTGAGAATAGGGATTTAGTGAACAATAATCTCTGTAGGGATGGTTCAGGAGGCTTTAGAGGATTTTGAACCAAATGGAAGATTCGGTGGGGACAGATGAGTTAGGTGTTAACATCAACTTTGATTAGGGGATTCAGGGGTTTGACAGATTGAATTTGAAGAAAACAGGGAAGGAATTACACCTGGCTGCTTTGAAACAGAAGACTCAGGATTGCACTTAAGTTTAGGTGGCTTATATAAGGCTGTGAATAAGCCTAGGTCTGGAATGAGAAACTTCAAGAAAAAATGGGAAAGGAGACAAAGATTATTTGATGGACTGCTGATAAAGAAAAGTGGGGAGTTGTGGCAGGATGAGGCATTTTCAGCCCTGGAATTAGTGGTAGGTTGGGTGCTTGGAGGGCTGAGGACATGATGATCTTTGTTATGGCAGGGATCCGGTGGTGTGGTGCTTTGAAGACACAGTAATGTCGGAGGAGATTTTCTAGAGTCATTCTAAACCACTCGGGGGTAAGGAGTCATCCACAGGGAGAAAAGAGACAGGGTCTTGGATTGCTTGTAAGAACTGAGAAACCAGGAACAGTAGATGGGAGAGGGCGCTCATGGGAAAAAATTGGGAGATAGGAGATAGAGGGCAATCCCCATGTTTTCACAACAGGAGATGGTCCCAAAGACCTTCAGGTCCCAAAGACCTTCCTCTCTCCTTCCCTACCAGCCGTTTCTTTAGACTACTGCTAGAAAGAATTAACAAGATGATCAAAACCTGGAATGACATTTTAAATGTGGGGAGATAGAGAAAGTTCAGGGTTAAGAGCTTTGGCAGGACGGTTCTGGGATTTGGAGGTCTTCTGGTTAGCCCTTCCCTGACCAGGAATCCATACAGCATTTAGTCTGTGTGTGGACAGAGAAAGTGGGACTGTTGCCCTTTCCCATTCCTCTCCCTGCTTTCTGAAACACGGCACCCTCAAAACTGTTTTGCAGAAAACTTGTTCCCCTTGCAGGCTCTAATTTATACCTTGAAAAGTAATCAGATGAAATACAAACCAAACGTCCTCCAACATCTGCCTGTTTCTCTAGGTCAATATTTAAACAAGGAAAGCCTTGAAACTTCACAGTTCTACTTTGATCTGTAATTGGTATGCCTTAGACTTTGTGTCTCTTGGACTCCGAGGGCTCAGAGGTCAGACTGGACTCACTGGACTTCCTGCTGCTGAATCTCTCTACACTGAGGAAGTGCTGCCTCAGAGGAATTTACTGCATTTGCTAGTGCTGGTTTGAGATTAGGTATTCAGCAGTTCAGCAAGTGGGCTGTGCTGTAAATGTGTTCAGCACCCTTTGTTCTACACTAAAGAAATGAGGTGAGCAAGACTTAGGTGTGCAGCCCTTTGTTGCTAATAATTTTATTGGACTCCACCTTGACATTTTAAATACCAACACACAGACCACAGAAGTGATTATCCCTCTGCCCCACAACCACATGCACATATTACCTCCACTACTAAAATATTAGAAGGGCAGAATCCCAATTAGAGGCCCTGACTGTGGAAACACTGAAGTTGCACAAATTGAGCAATTGCTTGATGGCATCAACAGTTGGTACTTGCAAAAAACACATCATGAAAGTTAAAGTGCAATCTTATCTTTTACCACAGGCACTTTGATAGTTCTTGATGCTGTGCAGAAGGACTTTTTTTAAGGCACTTAGTACTTCAGTAAAATGTTTGGACGATGAGCTTCCAGAAAATGAAGTGTAGAATGCACTTTGTTTATACAGAAACCTGATTAGTATTCTTTGGACACTGTCCATCCCACTAGATCTTATTGCACAGCTGTTGACAGGATGTGTTCCTGTGATCAGGCAGGTCTAAAGTGATTTTTTTTTTTTTTTCTTTTGCTTTGAGAGGAATAACTTGTTTTGGAAACTATTCTGCTTTGAATGAAGTGAATCAACAGTAGATGAAAAGGGTAATTTATTGGTTAGGGGAGCAGCAGGATAGTGTTCCTGCTCTGAATTTAGGGGTGTATATTAGATACTTTTTATTTTATGTGGGTTTGTAAAATGCTTTTTTTTTTCTTTAAATATGAGTGTTGGGACAGAAACCATAAATTCTCCTTTAACAAAAGGCTTCTATTTTCTATAGGCATATAAAAAAGAACATCACAGAATAGAGTCCTTGAACATCAGTTGTACAAAACATATTTAGGTCAAACAGGATATTTCTGGATTCTAAACCAAGTGACAGTGGCATCTTAATAGATGATATTCTTCACTGTGAGTCAATATTAATTAAATTAATGTTCCTGCATAATGACCCATGATCTTGGAGTTGAATTTTTTGGTGGAAGAGTATAATCAAGATATTCATTACTTGTGATTAAAAATAGTCTCTTGAGGAAGAGGGATAGCTCCATTGTTCTATCCAAATTCCAGCTCTGCTAATTGCATTGTGCTTATCTAAATTACGATGGCTGTATATTCACAGATTTACTGTTAGTGACTGATATGTTCCATCTTCCATATTTTCAGGTATTGCCAAATTGATGTCTAAATGCTGAAATATGTTCTTGGGCCCAGTCCATCTCATTCTGTTATTCAGAAAATGGCATATGGCTTTAACCCTGCAAAGAATATTTCTATGGCTAACAAAAGACAGAGCAAGGTAAGAGTTATTCCTCTGTTGCACACATTAAATCACAGCAGTTACACAAGGTAACTTGTAGCAGCAGAAGAAAACAAAATAAAACCCACTCTCAACGTAGCAAATTAGTCTAAGAAAAAAAATCTTTGATAAACAGATATGAAAACTGTAAAACATAAAGGTTAAGAAGTATCAAAAGAAAATTATACCTGTAACCTTAATTCCTTCCTCTAAACACTGCTTTTAGTTCTTCGATACATTTGGTGTGAAGAGTGAGAAGTAAGTAAAGCAGCAAAAGTCAGGAAGGTAAGAAGGTTTCTGTCAAGTTTAATATTGCATATTGGAAAGGTTGTTTGCATTTTCCAGAGTGTTCAGAAATACACACACACCAGTAGAAGTGGTGCGTGTTTTCTCATCACTTGATCTGTTTTCAGCCAAGCGGTCATATCTTTTTCAGCTAGGTGTGTTGGACAGGATTTTCTAGTAATTTCCCTTCGTATGTATAGTTTGGGACCCTTAACTCTCACTTCCTAAAKTTTTACAGCAGATTTTGCCCACTTCAATATATAACTTCAATATAACTTTATATCTATACATGTAATAAAAAGTTAAAAAATTTTCCTAGCTAAGTGAAAAAATAATCATGCTGACTACCACTACTACATCCGTAGGAGAAAAATATTAGGTTGATGGATTCACAGTCACCTGCATATCACCTCTGTAATTGTGTTTCATAATGAGAAACTGAACAGATAGCTTAAACTAGCTAGACTGCTTCTATGACATTGTCTCCTTCAAAAATAATAGCAAAATGGTTTAAAGCTACTGCCGTGATCAGGACATCTTTGCAAAAAGTTTCAGTATTCAGGCTATTTTGCACAGACCTTTCCACACTTCTCTATGTACCCCAGAGAGAACACCAAAGCAAAACTGCAGAAGCTTCTATGGAATACACGTCAAATGCACAACATGACCCATGGGAAATATCTAGCTGTTCGCATGTTTGAAAAAAAAAACCCCACTTTCTCTGTTCATTCTTAGTGCATGAAGATGATTTTCCAATAATTAAACATAAACCAACAGCAAGAATTACACTGGCATTGAGAAAATGCGAGGAGACTATTTTAAATCCCTGAAGATCTCTAGAAAATTTTTAGGCCCTAAACAATTATAAGCAGAAATGAGGCTGATGTGGTTTCCAGGCATTATTTTCTGAAATGATTAATTAAAAAAAAAATATCTGCATTTCCTGGAAAACATAACCTTGTTATTATCAAGAATAACTTTAACATTACCTGGTCAACAGGATAAAAATGAAAACAGATCAGGAGTAACACCCTGCAATATCATTTTTTCAAGCCAGAGTTAACCTTCTACTACACACTGTGTAGTTGCTAAATAATTTTATCAGGTTTTGTGTTCTTTTGTATTAAATCTTGTATTGTCTTTGGGTGCCTTTTAATAATCACTAAAATCCCAAACAATTTAAAAAAGAACCATACGTGCACACACATACACGCACTATCAACACTACAGTTGCCCAAGCCAAATTCTAAGTATTTCATTGATTTTTTTAGCACCTGGCTATCAACTTCCTCCTTTTACAAGCCCTGACATTTCCTTCTGTTATGTTCCATGAGGAAAAAACAAAACCGCAAAGCAGCTTCTTCCCATGCATCTCACTTCCTAACCTTTGTGAAGCCCTGGCAGCCAGAAGAAATTCCAGCTCAAGGTTTCTGACATTCCTTCTGAGTCATATCCAAAACTGAAACCCTTTCTCTACTGCAGATGTTGCAAAAATATCAGTAAGAGATTTTTACTTATCCAAAACAATAAAATCTCTCAAAACCTGAGAGATTGCGACACCCATGTTCTTTGCCCATCTCCAAATCGCCACGTACCATAATACCTTAAAATCATTCAAAAATTTTAATTGCTCTGAAATTCCTAATCCTTTTGCAGAATTTTGCTGTTTTTAAGTAACTAAAGCTGAAACTTTGGGTGTGTTTCCAATTCACCAGGGAAGTGGAAGGGCCTGGATAAAAAAATTGAAAAAGGGAGCAAAAAAAGTAACAGGATAAGGCCATTTTAGATACAGTTCAGTCTTCCACTGATTCTGGACTGGGGATTAATCTGTTTTTTCTAACGGGTGAGCTACTGCTTGATAATAGTTCATCCCTAAAGCCTTGGTTTAATACAGGGGACTGAATAAAGTGTGTATAAATAATACTCCTCTCTGCTCTCTTGTCCCAGTGCTGGCCTATACGTGGGTAAAAATGGTTATAAATTCTGGTCCCTAYATACCAAAGTCCATTTTGTCCAGGCAGTAAGTTACAGTGCTTGGAAATGGCACAGTTTTACACTACTGGAATCAAAGTAGAAACAACTATGTTGCAAATTCCTGTCTTTTTAATGGCTTCTTATTTTAAAATTGCATATATATTTTATATAGTCTGTATTAAAGAAAAAAATGTCATTAATTTGCAATGGAGAAAGAAGCACAAAAGAAAATAAGGACTTAGCATTAGGATCTGGACAGCGATAAATGGGCTGTTTGTTACTTGATCCAACATGAAAGAAAAATTTGAACTCATTTTTTTAAAGGCATGTCTGTATAGATATAATTACCATTTCTGACAGGTGGGGTTTTTTTTGCTCTGTTTTCTTGGCTAAAACATCAGTAGATCAGGTTCTAAGACTTTTGTCCTAATGAACCAAAATTGAAAAACAACCCAGGACTTCATTTTAAATCTAAATCATGAAATTCAGCTTTCATCTATATTCTCATTTCAGTATAACAACCTCTTACTTCTCAGGAATTATTCCTTTTCATAAGAACCCTCACCTCCTCAGCTTTTTCTACATGGACTTACTTACCACTACCAGAAATACACCTCCACGTCTGGTAGTCTGCAGCACAGACATATTTTAAAGGTATGGACACATGGCTGAATGTAACTGAATTAGAGTTACTGAACAAATGAAACGGTCTACCTGTCCACCATCACGCTTTTAGCATGCCTCAGCGCTGAGCTAATGCAATTTATCTCACAACCAGGGCAGGACAAAAGCATGCATAACTGGTCAGTTATGTCAGCTCAGCTCTTAGCATGCAAATAGTTGAGTCAGGGTAAGAGAGTAACGTTTATTCGTGATTCCATAAACTTAGTTATGAGAATCAGGATATAAGACAGATAAGGCAGAAACTGCTTTTACAAAAGGAAAATAAACACAGACTAGTATTTTACAAGTCTTAAGTCCGAAATAGATTTTCCTGACATACAGATTCTTGAGTGGATTGGTCATTTGCCTGCCAATCAGATAAGTGTGGGCTTTTTTATGTCATGCCCCCATCCACATTCACACCTTCTTTTTTTAATCTAAATGGAGAAGAGAAGGAATGTGCATCTTTCAGAAGTATTGCTTGTCTTACCTCTAACTTCCACAAGCAGTTGTATTTACTAAATACTTTGAGAATAATAATAACGTTTGCCACAATATTTGAGCTTCTGTTGTGAAGATCGAGTTCTAGAAAACGAAACCCTACAGTAAAACCCTCCACTGCCTGAAATCTCCTCTGTGGGCCTGAGCTTGTTATTCAGCAGGTTTACTTTGCTGATAGTGATTTAAAGCTAGGCACTACAGTGTATTAAAATATAAACATTTTGATGGAATGAATACAAATCAAATGTGAAAGCGTAGCTGGCACCTCTGAGTATAAAACATTACATTGCTGATAAACTGGCTATAGGTATTAGAATAAAACTTGTTTGACAGTGAAAAAAGTCCTTAGGCAATGTAGCTAGCACCATGTCAAAGGGAGAATGAAACCATCTTTCTGTTACACATGGTTATTGATCACTGAGGCAAAATTTCTGTAAACATAATACATTGACTGCGTCAGCCTCTCCTGCCTTATCGTTTACAAGCAAGCCACTGACATCTCTCAAGAGCATGTAGTTTGGCACTTGAAAGCCATGTAAGACTTCAAAGGAAACGTTGCATGGAAGAGAGTCTTGGGAAACAGAAGAAATCTGGAAAAAGTCAAAGTTTTCAAGGCATATACTGCATAGCTGTTCATTCCAGTTTTGATGATTCAGCTGTTCTATTTTGAATTTAGATGGGATGCTATGTGGGGTAACCTTGAAAAAAGAAGCAATTTTTAACTTTAAGCGTGGCTTAACAGTATGACTTTGCTATCTCAAGAAGATAGTGAACATCTTATTGCTGCTTAGTGCCTTGCTATAAAATACCACTCTTTTTTATAACAATTATTATTTTATTAGATTTCTTACTATGCTTTTGTAGGGTGTTAGAGTCAGTACTAGTCATAAATATGTATCCAGCTTGCACGTAGATATGGTGAACAGAAAGAGTGAATTAATACATATTAAGAGAGGGAATAGCAATGGAGAAAGGTGGGGGTGTGTGGGGTGAGGGTGAGGGAGACAGAGAGACAGAGATTGCTTTAGGGGACCAGAACCAGCAGGGTGTCAGGTCAGGAGAAAGAGCAACTTGTTGGGACCAGGAAAGGACCTTCTCCCCTGAAGGGAATAAAATAAAAGAAAACAAACTCCCTGAAAGGCAAACTCAACCCCCTAAACTAAGGATGTGGCTTTAGCATGTTTATTTTTAAATGTTCAATTTTTAACAGGCCTCTGAAAGTCACACGGAGTTAAACCATGTTTCATCATCAGACATACCACTGGAATTTTTGTGGTTAATTAGCAGGTGATATTACCAGAAGGAAGGTTTTAGAGCTCTTTTTTTATCCTAAGCAAACCAGAGATGTTGACATAAGATATCTTCTTTTTTTTTTTTTTACCAGATACTTTAAAAAAAGTTAATTGTTAGTATATGTTATTAAAAAATAATTAAATAACATTCACATTGTATTTGCTTTAAATAAATAAAATCACAATATAGTTCTAAGATCAATGACAAAATAAAAATTCAGTGCTATTTCCTAATTTTAATATATTCACCACCTGACCTGAAAAAAACAATTCAATTATTTCCTATAACTCTGCTTCATCTATACTTCTCAAACTATAGACCAATCTGTTTTCCATGTTGTTCGTGAACACTATCGTAAAAAAGCTTACAGGTTAAATCAATCATTAAGGAAAGAAGGAAGTTTAAGTGACATTTAATTAACACTTACCAGATTTTCTTCTTTTGAAATATCTTTTCAATGATTCAAATTATACATATTAATCATTTGGTTATATTCACCAAAATGACTAACATTATATGAGTTAAAAATTTTCAGGGAACACTTCTTATCTCATCTTTGATTTCTTCCTTTTCTCTTGTATTATGCAAAGAATACACAAAGCTTCTGGCTAACGCTCTGCTTTTTTTTCAGACAAATTTTCTGTTGAAATCAATGTGAGGTTTTTCCAGTGAAGGAATTCATTACAAGGTTGAACATGTGGCTTAAATGGGCTAGGCTCTCAGTTGCTACAAACTGTTATTTTCCAAAGACTGAGTTTGATTGGCTCCAAAACCACCTTGCATTTTTTTTAATTAGGTCTGTCAAGGATATCTCAAATTCAAATAAATGGATCTGACAATGGTATGATATATTTGTACTTGCATAGGCAGCTTTTCCAGTTGTACCTCTCTAGTACAATGAGAAATTACTACCAGCTGATGCCTGTTTAAGTATACTGACCAAAGGGAGAGTTTGAAATAGAATTGCTCCATATCAGCATACAAATGGTCATACCATCATAACTGGCACCAAGATGCAGTTTTTTTAGCCAACTCATGAGGAAGATTAGGGGCAGGAAAAACCAAACATTAAATTATATTATTTTAATTTTGTTTGTTCCCTAGGGATGAAGTTGAAGACCTGGGCATGGTAGCAGTGAATAAAACTTTTACCATTTCTATTTATTCTGCACTCATTTCTGAGAATAAATCCAAATTTAGGGCTCAGAGTCTGCAGTTTGAAATATTTGGGAAGTGTTGGAACTGGGCATCTATGTAAACAGTTACATTAGATTAACAGGCTCTCTTTGTATTTTATCTCAACAGCAGTACATGTATCTTTGTTAGCATTGGTCAGTTTTTGGTGAAAAGGAAAGAGTCCTTTAGAAGACTAGGCAAATATAGCTTCTTTTAAATAAATTATTCTCAGGTAATGTAAAGACAACAAATCAAGACATGCAAAGAGATGGAAAGATGATTTACCAAATGTGGCAAAACTAGTAAATTTTTTGATAATTAATTTTATAAGCAAAGGAAATGTCATATAATTATCAGTAATGATTTCACTTAAAGTCTTTTTAGTTAAACTGGACTTTAGAGGAATTATACTGAAGGGGATGAAAAAGGTAATGGGGAGAAAGCATTGGAAAAGAAGCAGCCTGCATGTATACACTATTTTGGAAAGCTTTGAAAAGTTTGTTCTTAGGACTGACTGGATTCAAAATTTGGCAAAAGACTTTGCCACAAAAAGTGGAAAAGTGACAATAAAACAAAGATAAAAGGTATAATCAGTTCTTTATGCAATTCCATAAAGAAGAACTGGATGACCTGGTGGACTGGAATAATTTAAACAATATGACATTCCATAAAATAAAATGCACGGTCATGCATGTAAAGAATATGTGTGTTTTAATTAATRGAAGGTTTTCTGTGAGCTATCGACATGATGAAGCTTTGAAAACAGAGGTAGTAGATAGTGCAGAGAGAGGTTTTCTCACTAGAGAGGGTAGTGCAAGATATTGGGTTCACCTCAGAGGAATAATGTATGCAGTTCTGCTCCCCCATGTTCTAGAAGAAATTCAGACTCTTGCAAGTATAGAAAAAAGCTATTTGCTGATTACTAATTTGGAGAGCTAATTTTATAAGAGGAGGCTAGAATAGTTTTTTTTAATTATGGTAGTAAAATGAAAGCTTAGAAAATATTTTTTGTCTCTGTAAAAAGCTCATGAAGTTAAACACTAGGGAGTAAAAAGATGACTATTTTAGCTGAAAAGCAGTGTTTGGCGTGTGAACAAAGGTAAGCAAAATGGTCATGGATAAGTCTAGGGTGGAAATAGGTACAAAGGTTTTTAACCACCAGATGAGTGAGGTTTGGACCAAACTACTACCATGTAGCAATGGGAGCCAAAAATGCCTAAATAATTTTAGGGTGGAGCTTGAAGATACATAAAAAGGAGTGCATCGTGTGATTTACTTGAAAAGAAAGAATGTGTATTTGATATACTGGGTGGCTCCTTCAGGYTTTTCTTATCAATACCTATTAGGAACTTAGTGTTTCTAGAGTTGTGAATCCAAAATAACTACTCCCCATCAAATTGCTTATGACTTCACTAACCAAACACTGGCTTTCCAGACAATAAATGACAGCAGGTTTTCCTGAAGTTGACAGAAAKTCAGCATGTTTTACAGTGTATCTAGGTTCACAGTAGAAACTCAGCACTTACCTTGTATCGTACTTTTTTTGCAAGTCATCAACTTTTAGATTAGAGCCATATTTGCATCTCTAGTGTCTGTCAAATTGCACCTTGATAATTTTACATTCATCATTCAATGAATACTTCTTCAAAGTCAAAACTTTGCTTGGGAAAGAATATGAAAATAACACACAAACTGTATTTGTACATATGGATTATACATTTCAATTTTGTGCTTTGCTCAAGCAGCATAGTTTTGATGTGCAAACATAAGTTTCTGCATATGCAATACTAGGGAGGTTATAAAATACAAATTTGTGACTTTTTTTTTTTTTATCTTCACACCTAGTTAAAGGTGTAACTTCTGTATAATTTCTTTACTAACCTGACCTACATTGTAATACTTGAGAGGATTAGAGGATTTTTAATTTTACACATTATCCAAAAGGACATGTGTGCATACAGTAATGCCTTTTGGTGCAAAGGAAGTTTTATCCTTTGCAAGGTGAAATTCTTTTGATCTTTTAGAGAGTAGAATATTTACTTTAGATGACATGCTTCATTAGCTATCAGCTATAGAATTTAGTTGAACTTTTTAGGTGCATCTGTAACAAACAGAAGGTCAAAAGACTTAAATTCCTTCATCTTCACCTTTTTGAATACAGCACCAAGCATACAGTTCTTCAGTGATGCTATTTAATAAATATTTCAAGGACTTTTAAATCAGCTATCCTAGCTGATTCCATAGAGTGACTTTCATAGTTCTCAAAAGCAGTCTATATTTTTCTCTCATGAAGAAGAGTGCCATAACACTTCAACACTTCACCTTAATTCACGTTTTATTTCAACTATTTGAGTGTAAGACATTTCTAATATCTCTCCCTCTTCACTCCAGGCTCAAACAAATTGAAACAATCAAGCAAATAAAACAAAAAAAGAAAAAAATGTTAGCAAGACATTAATGACCCTATATTTAGTTTCTACATTACAATCAGATTGAAATTACTGTAATAGATCTTTTTGAAAGTATAATCTAGCTGTACTAAAACAAACACTCCGAGAAAAAAGGAAGGTATTGACAGATTCATGGTCAACACTAATGTTATCAGCCCTCTAATCAGATTGCAGCTACTGTGGACCCCATCAAAACACATAATTACCTTCCCAGGGTCAAGGGTCTTCAAAATCCATTTGTTACAAACACACTGCGGTGTCATAAGCACACTTATTTGTTCCTGAATGTTATATTTATGTTAGGCTGTGTACAAGCGTGTCACAGATATTTATTGTCTTAGAACAGTATGACTAGTGGGGCAGGATGTGAAAGCAAGATGCATTTCCCTGTTTGTGCTAAAACTAAAAGCAGACTGAATTCACTGAATTTCAGTAGATGACATAGAAATCAGTATTTTCTGGCAAAATAATATAGGGTGAGTCTTCTAAGAGAAATGACTTCATGGTCTCGATGAGTCATTAAATGACTCTGAAAATGTGTAATATTAATTAGACATTCAGCAATAATTCATAATGGTGTTTGTCAGAAGACTATAAACAGGGCAAAAAAGCAAAGTAAAGCCTAACGTCACCGAACTGCATAATACATTAGCAAAAATGCAAACCCAAATTTTCAGTATGTAATAAGTTACAAGGAGAATGCATCTCTATATGCTGACTTGTTTCTGTGAATTGACTTTTGATTGATGAAAGAGCATAGAAAATACTAMAAAGATATTCAGTTGTTAGGGTTTAATTTCTGTTAAAGTGGTGAGCATTATGGACCAAGTTTTGAACAAGGATGCCATCTGATCACGTGAAATAGCTAATCTTCTCTGAACGCCAGTATATACTGAAGGCGTAGTCAGGGAAGGTGCTAGACCATCAGGGAAAGCCTCCCCAGAAACTTGTGCTAAATACTTTGGTCTTAATTTATTATGAACAAGCTGAGCTCACTGGCTCTTTGAATTTCTTAGTCCATAACTATGGTGAAATGATCTGTTACACACAGGTGATACTGGAACACAAAGAATTTGGAGAGTTGCCTCAGAATGTTTAGGGAAACTTTTCCTTGTTGGCCTTCTTCAGCTGTGCTGTTTTATTAACATTGAAAATTTTTTGTTTCTGCCCCTATTTAGCCTTCCCTAAAAAAGGAAAGTTTGCATGTTCTTAATGCCAGTTGAATTATTTAAGTAAGGAAGTCTGAGCCCAGATGTGAAAACTTAGGGAAAAAAAATTGATAGTCCCCAACAGAAAATAGGTATTATAGCTGTTTTCTTTTCTGTGAGACACTTTCTCTTAGGTCCCAGTTTGGCAGAATACTTATCCCATGCGTTATTTTAAGCAAAGAAGTAGTTCTAATTGACTTCAGTGGGACTACTCCTGTGCTAAGGAATCACATGGGTTTAAATATCTTACTGGATCAGGGTTTTAAGTTTTGGAATTTTCACTGGCTGGATGGGGGCTTGCTATTGGGTCATTGTTTTTACTACCATGGCAATAAAATTTGAAACCCCTCTGAATACACTGAGATGGGGAGTTCCAGACCAAAAATGGAAATGTGTGAGATTCAGTTATTGTTCGTGCATTATCCTCACACTCACAGCTCAATTCTAGCAAGTAGTTATGCAGGCATTCACCCTAGACACACTTTTAACTGTGTATAAGTGTTTATATGGATGGTCCCAAGTCATCACCATTTTAAATCTATACACTAAGAAAACTTTCTACTAAGATAAAAAAACATCTGGAAACTCTGGACAAGTTTTGGTGATGTGGTATATTTTGAAGGATCAGTAACTTTCTTAGCATAGATTCTATTAGACACTTCTTCCAGTGGCAATGGGTGCTGGATTTCCTTTGTCTCTCTGTTATGGCTCAGACATAAAACAAAACTACCTATGAACACACTACTAAGGGTCAATAGAGCATTTGTTACTAACTGTGCATGTATTCCAGCTTGAACTATAACACGTTAGCTTCAGCCTCTTTCCTTGAGGTTCTTTTGACATGTTTGACATTGTATTGTGGTTGTACAGTTAGCCACTGTTGTTCAGTTGAGGCAGAACAACTCCCAAAAATGTAATAATGCAAGAGCCCTTTGTTTAAAATAGAAAATTGGTACTCTTCCTAATGAAATTTATCGGTTATGAAGTTCAAGCAGGACATGAAGGGACAACAGTGTTTTGTTTTTTTATCAGAATGTAATAGCTTAAATGGGGCAGAAAACATGTGCCTATATCCATCTGACAAGCACCTTCACAATGGCCTCTTTTGGCAAGACTTTTTAATGGCAGGAGGTCCTTTTGGTTGTCTGGTTCAAAGAACCAGCCCTGCATATTAGAGTAAGTCCTTTTATGTAGCTGGTATTAGGAGAAGACATCATCTGCTGATTCTGCTTTGAGCAGAGTGGTTGGACTGCACAACCTCCAGAGGTCCCTTCCAACTTCAACAGTTCCCTGAATCCATGAGACAAAACTTGTATTTCAGTCACCTTGAAGGTGGGGGTGTAGATCATCTTCAGACATTGATTTCTCCTTTTCAGAAGACTAAGGGTTGCCTTTACTGGATGACGAGGACTAAAGGGACTGTTGTGCACTGTTTTTTCTCTTACTGGTTTTTAGTGCAGTGTGTGTTCACTGATGCACTGCCCATCTAACTCTGCCAATAGCAAAACACAGACATATGCTAACAATCTCAATATCCAGGTCAACATAGAGCAGTCACAAACAGTAACTGAATAGTACATAATCCATCACATTAGGCTAAAGAACCAGATTTAATAGTTTTTACAAGCACTTGAAATAGCAGTTGGTTAGTAAAACCCTATAAACCCGAGGTTTTATAGTAATACAATATATATGTATCTATTACACAGTTAATTGTGTCTGAATTTGTTTTTAACAATCAGTTATTATTTACTGATTTAGTGCCCAATAACTGCCTAGTTAAATTCATAACTGGAAACCTTAATGTGAGGTGGCATTGTAAGTTTCTCGTTCAAACTGTCTCTCAGTCAAAAGCCTAGAATAAACAAAAATATGAAATAAAAAGTGCAATATACATAAGATGCGTATTGTAAAAAAAGTCAAAGCCATTGAAGCACATTTATTGAATGAGATTTTTTAGTTTCATTCTAGTCACTATTCTCAGTGAGACAACCACAAAACATTTCTTACCATTTAAGCAGGAGCCACAACTCACAGGCTGTCTGTTCATTGAATTTGTTTCTGCATGTATGGAAAAGAGAGAAATGGCATTGCAAAGAATGATTGGTTAATGTACTCAAACAAAACATCATGTCTACGGTATCCTTTCCTACCAGTTTCCTTTGCCAAAAGCTTTATGATATTTGAATATTGCACAGTATTGGGGAGAGGAAGGAGACATAAAATTTCCACATAAAGTTTTTTCCAAATGGGCTGAGTCAGCTACATGCAACTCAGCTGTATATGCATGCGATTGTTGAAGAGGGTGCAGAGAGAGTGTTTTCTTACAATACCTGCGCCTTTGCTTTCAGTACTTTTCAATGGGAAAAATTGCTAGTTAGTAACTGCTAGTAGAACTGGTTTGCTGTGTGATGCTAGAGATCAGGGTCCTTCTGAATCCTGTGTGGAAGTGTGGAGCAGAGGGCTCTTGTGGTCTCCTGGATGAAATTGAAAGCTTCACATCATTTAGGTTATGAATACAGATTATAATACAGCCCAATTGCCTTGAGTGGCTAATATTAAAAGTTTGGCTTTGTTAAGGACTTAAAATCCAATAATTTAATGAGGTATTTAAAACACAGCAGGACTGGACTCTAATTTAGATTATATTTTTGGCTGCAATGTAAATGTAGCAGTTTAGATACTGTTCAGGAGCTGATTTCAGTTGCAGAAAGTCTGGAGAACAGAGACATAAATGATCTCGACTGGCTATTTATCTTGTTTCTTTCACAGAGCATGATGTTTCCAGCGTATAAAAATCTTTTCACTGTGAGAGTATTGCTTGATTAATAGAGCTGTAGTGGAGGGAAACAGTCACTTTATGAATGAAAAGAAACACACAACTTGACTGTCCAAATACATGTCCAAATGTATATCCAGTCATGCAAATACTGAGCTTGAATTCAATACGGTAATGTATATATAACAAATGTGTTATATGCCATGTTGTATTGAATCCAATTGTTCCATTAAAAACTTTGAAGATAAAATAGTTGTTAAAATAAGCTGTTTTCAGTGTTTTTGCACATCATTTTAAATATAATAGCTAATAGAATTTTCTCATTAGATGGGACATGATTAATACTCTGTGAGATTAGGAGAACTTACTGTCATGAATGGGTGATTTAGATTGCTTAAAGAACCACAGTCAAAGGTATTAGCAAAAGTGGTTTTAATATGATGTTGTAAAAGTGCGACTTAAAAAAGTTCAATGGCAAGGTTCACTCTATTACTGTACGGCACAATCATTTGAACAATGATTTAAAGTTACTAAGACACAAATCAGAGTTACCAAGGCACAAGGTTATGCAYGATATCGGTCACTTACCAGAGATCTACCACTGGTAAAAGGTCTCTCTGCCTCGAGAAGCAACCTTGAGAGGTGTCCCAGCTCAAGGGGAGATCACCGCCACGCAGCCAGGCTGCTTAACTGGGAGGGCTCAAAGAAGACTCGCCTAGGCTGTCATATTTATGAAATAAAGTGGTTGGCTTGTAGTCAAATTACATGGGATAGGAAAGGTATGCATGAGAGTCCTTGTACTCACAACTTTCTTTCTTCCTTGATAAACAAGTCTTGGAAAAGCCACCCACTATTCACGTGTTTATTGCATGATCGGTGTTCCAAGCTTATATGCATCAATGCTCACTGTGTCACTCTGCTCCTTTGTGGGTTTTCAGAGAACAGGTTGAAACTAGAGGAGTTCTTGGTCCATTTATGGCTTACGCCTTTAACTCCTTTGGAGCCTGAACCAAACTACTGCTAGTTTGGTTAAGGGGTTGAGTGCATCTGTCACACCTGCTTGGTGAGTTGACTTTCTGTTTTATTTTTTACTTCTCTCTTCAGGCTCAGCAGCCTAAAGTGAGTTCAATTACACTTCCTTGTTTTCAATTTAAAATAGATTTACTTATAGAATCATAGAATCATTAAGGTTGGAAAAGACCTTTAAGATCATTGAGTCCAACCGTCAACCCAATACTACCATGCCCACTAAACCATGTCCTGAAGTACCACATCCACACGTTTTTTGAATGTCTCCAGTGATGGTGACTCCACCACTTCCCTGGGCAACCCGTTCCAATGCCTGACAACCCTTTCAGTGAAGAAATTTTTCCTAATATCCAATCTAAACCTCCCCTGGCACAACTTGAGGCCATTTCCTCTCATCCTATTGCTTGTTACTTGGGAGAAGAGACCAGCACCCGCCTCTCTACAGCCTCTACAGTTGTAGAGAGCGATAAGGTCTCCCCTCAGCCTCCTCTTCTCCAGGCTAAACAACCCCAGCTCCCTCAGCCGCTCCTCATAAGACCTGTTCTCCAGACCCTTCACCAGCTTCGTTGCCCTTCTCTGGACACGCTCCAGCATCTCAAAGTCCTTCTTGTAGTGAGGGGCCCAAAACTGAACACAGTATTTGAGGTGCGGCCTCACCAGTGCCGAGTACAGGGGCACGGTCACCTCCCTACTCCTGCTGGCCACACTATTCCTGATACAGGCCAGGATGCCGTTGGCCTTCTTGGCCACCTGGKCACACTGCCGGCTCATGTTCAGCCGGCTGTTGACCAGCACCCCCAGGTCTTTTTCCACTGGGCAGCTTTCCAGCTGCTCTTCCCCAAGCCTGTAGCATTGCCTGGGGTTGTTGTGACCCAAGTGCAGGACCTGGCACTTGGCCTTGTTGAACCTCATGCAGTTGGCCTCGGCCCATCGATCCAGCCTGTCCAGATCCCTCTGCAGAGCCTTCCTACCCTCAGGCAGATCAACACTCCCGCCCAGCTTGGTGTCATCTGCAAACTTACTGAGGGTGCACTCAATCCCCTCGTCCAGATCATCGATAAAGATGTTAAACAAGACCGGCCCCAAAACTGAGCCCTGGGGAACACCACTCGTGACCGGCCGCCAACTGGATTTGACTCCATTCACCACAACTCTCCGGGCTCGGCCATCCATACTTTAATGCTGAATCTGGAGGCCCTATGTTTCTGGAGGAGTTGGTTGTGGACATTTAAATATTCAAGAAAAAATAAACTGGCAGAACACCTGTGAATTTAAACTGTATTTGGAAAAAAAAAATTCTGTTCTACAATCAGACTTGTCATTAAAATGCACCTATGTCCGAGTCAACACTGCTCCAGGGATCTGTTTCACACAACAAATTGTAGCAGTTTGCATGTTAATCAGACCTTGAGTGGTCTAAATACTTTTTCTGAGTACTTAAACTTATATTGCTCTCATCTGTAATTATATTTTCTTTTTTCTTATGTGCATATCTGATATACAAGGAACATTCCCAAGAGACAGGAGAACATCTTAAGAGTAATACCTAAATAAGGTTAAACAGAAGAAAGTATTCCAACATTGATATATTTGTAAATGCCTAAAGAAGAAGGAAAAATAAAATTAAATAATACCATAAAACAAAGGAAATACCATGGGTTGCAAATGATATCTCAGACTAAATTAATTATTGGGGTGGAGGGAATGAAAACTGGATTTCTTGTCCTTCTGGGAATTGGGAAAGTTGAAAATTGCTCTTTTCTAGAATTAAGATTAAAAGTTGACATTCCGAAAATAAATGCAAAATGATGCAAAATATATAATACAGATCTACTGAAACACTTTGTTTTCATTTTGACCTGTATTTCAACTCTCTTTTATATATTAAGATGCACTAACATATGTCATACATGAAGACATACTTCAGTGCCTAAAATTAGACTTAGGTAGAGCAGAGGCACCTAAATCAAAGAAAACAGTCCAGGACATTATGCTGTGATGGCTGTCTGGTCCTAAAAGCATCTATAATAAGACACTGATTACCTGCCTGTGGGCTTATCTGCTCATATATATACAGAAGAATTCAGACCACTGGAGGTACCTTTTAGGCTTACAGCTGATTTCACTAAGAAACTTGATATGTAGGAGAAATGCTGGAATTCCTCATTCAAAAGGCTCTCTGTAACTATCTTTAAGTGGCTAATAAAGCCGTGTGAAACCTGTCTCCTCCCAGTTCTTTCAAAGAAACTTTGCATTTTTATTGTCAAAGCAAGAGGTTGCTGGCCATTTCTCTTTGTTCTGGACTGAAAGTTAACTCTCCTAGAACAATGGTCAACCAACTAAGAATTATGAATAGCTATAATACATAATGTAAAACTGACTGCCAATCTTAACATTCTTTTTATTATTAACTGAAGTATTTCATTAGTATTCTATTTCTACTTTTTGCAGAAATTGCACTCAGGTAGTTCTCAAAACATATTTCCCCATCAAGAAACCATTTTCTGAACATTAATAATGTAAAAAAACCTGCAGAACACTAGACAAGTTATGTGGCAAGTTTAATAACCACTTTAAAACATAATCTTTACTTAGTTGTTGTAAGTATAGGCCTGCCAATCAAGATACGAAAATATGCATAGCTGCTAGCAAAGCCACTGCAGGAATTTTAACTTGATGTTTGCACAATATAAAATGAAATCCGARTTGATACTGTGAAGGCTAAGGAAAATCATAGACAAATAATTTAAATTTCCCTATTTGAACTGTCATTTTAAAGCTAATATCTATTTTCGTAACATCTCAACAATGAGGAAAGGAAATGCAAGGAAAATACTGGAAGTATTTGTAAGTAGATACTCCACCTACTGTGCTTCTCTTTGTGCCTGTCAGTGTGGGAAAGTCACAGGCCTAGTGCTGGGAAGTTCTATTAAAGATGKTTTTTTTTACTGTAAGGCTGTTATTTAGTGGATTCTGTGATGAATTTATAATTCATTCATCCTTGACTGCATTTCTTTTCTTAGAGGAGGCTTTTGAAGGTAGGTAACATTTGCCTGAAATCTGGAAAGCCTGGTTTCCAGACAGCCAATGAAAGTAAGGGGCAGAAGCTGAGTTCATGAACATCTGTGTGGATACCTCTTAAAAATACCTATATTATTCTAGAAGTTAAGGAAAAGTATGTGTCCTCCGAMGGAAAATCATGATTCTTGTAATGTGGGAATGTCATCTTCTTTATCTATGCTTCTTGCACTACGTTACTGTATTTTTATTTTTCCTTAAAAAGTTACCAGAATTCTAGGGAACATATAGACCAAATGTTCTGGTTATTCTTTTCTAGCACCCACACACATTTGAACCACATTTCAGTTTACATTTGACATTAAAGTATTGAGGGATGCAAGAAAGAGGTCTTTTGAGAAATTTTAGAGAGGAAGCCAATATTTCAGAAGTAAATCATACCCAAAACCTTAGAAATAAACACTTGCAAAATTAGGAACTGAAGATATGGAAAGCTGAAGCTGAATTGTATTATGAACAGGATATAGGTTCATCTTTATTGCTGTCTGAGAAATGCCACATAGGAGCTGCTAGTTTCTTTTATTTATAGAGTTTATATATACTCATTTTCAGATTTATTCCTGTATCACTCTACCTTTTGGGGGCAGGCACATATTTTGACAATTTGTTATTTGTCTGAGGTGAGATTTAAGAATATATTTACAGTCTGAACAGAACTCTGAAACACCTTAGTATTGATTCTAAGGAAGAATTGGGCTAAAAACTCTTAACCGATACTTTCATATTTATGCAAAAAGGTGATATAGCGATAGACCTACTCTGAACATAAGCGTTCCCAGAGTGTGCTACAATGATCACTGCTTCTTTTTAGGCAGGAGCCTGCATTTGACCCTAGTAACTGATACACTGAATGTGGCATCATTCACTGGTGTAACTGAGCTAGGAATAAAAATTTGAATTTTAAATTTTATTTTTTAATAAAAACCTGAATTTTAAAATTTACCATTTTGCCATTATTGTATCTAAAAAAGCAGTGATGTATTTGAAGCAAGYAACTAATCTTGCTCATGATAAGGCCAAAAAATTACTGTACTTTTTACTTAAAGAAAACATTAGTCCAAAATTAATCTTGAAAGGGCCTGGACCAGTTTTGTGACAGAATGTTTACCTGATATGTGTACCTAGAATATGCTAACATGAACTGTTAACAGTTGGAATTTTGCATCATTAAAACATGCAGAAGAAAATACCCACTTGTATATAAATAAAATATATTTTCTATAAATGTAACTCAAAGGTAGATTATAATTTAACTGATTTAATAAATGAGAATATTTTAGCTTATCGCTTTGCCAAAAATGAATGTATAAAACAATTCTTTGCCATCTATCAATGAAGCAGTGGTGGATACCACTACAATGGTATTTTAAGCCAATAAAGACTTCTGTGACGTCCAACTGCCTAAGGACAAAACATAACTCCCTAACTAAATCATTTGGCACTTCTCAACATCAACACCTTCTTTTTGGCTGTGTTGCAGTTATCACTCATATGTCTAGAAATATTTTAGTTTTCCTGGCACAAATAATGTTCTGAGATCTGTAAAAGACTAAAAGACCCGGCGTATTCTTTTGTTCACATTTCTGAGGAGGTGCAATCCAGGAGACATTCAGGGAGCTTGCTGAACATACGCTATCAGGATGAAGCTCTTCACTGCTTTCTCTTGGAGTGATAGCAGTTGGTAATGCTGTTACTGTGTAAGAGCCTGGTGTTTAGGGACCTCTATCAGAATGTAAATCATGATGTCTGGGTATTTCTGCCCATTTCCCCCCCTCCTTGATCTGCCATCAATGAGATCATCCTAACCACCAGGCTTCAGTGTATTCTCTGATGGTAATATTCTTCATCTTTTCCACTGAAAATGGGCCAGTAAACTGTATAACTTGTTGGGAAGGAGATGCAGGGTAAGACGAGCCATGCCTGGMTCTGCAGTTGCAGCAAGGGGTATCAGCTGAGAAGAGGAGCATTATCTTTAGGTTTTTGCTCCTTTTCTTTTTAACACAAAATGCACAAGCCAGAAATTAGAGCAGGAGAACAGGTTTCTGATTTCCTAAACTAACACTTTAATGCTCTATGCCACATAGTCAAACTTTCTCTTATTCTTCCTCTATATCCACTGACGAATCCTTCGTCTACTGTGTCTCTATTTTTTTCTGCAGTGTGGTGCAGCTTCAGCAAGGCCCTCCCTGGCACCTTTGGGGCATCTGTGGGGCATTAGGTATGTCCTTAAGTTAACGTGCTGGTGATTCACCATGCATCTTCAATTCTGAGACACGTTTCTCTGTCCGTGGAGCGCCTACTTTTTCTAGCAGTAAAAGTGTCCATCACGTTTAGATGTTGGACCAGGCCTAGAAAACATGTAATTTCAGATTTCAGAATGATTACTGCTGTATGACAGTTCCCCCTATTCCTTCATCCCTACATGGAAATGAGCTTAAAAACATCCAAGAAATACAATCTCATAATCTCAATAAAGAGTTCAAGAAAAGGGACCAGGTTTAGACATGGAAGCCAAAATTTACTCATTTTCCCTTCTTACTCAAGTAATATGTTCTGTCACCTTGAAAATACTGATAGCCTTGTTTTTTTAATACAGTGATAACACGATTTTTTTTTATCTTTCATTTTTAAAGATAATTTTAAATTGTCATTGAAGTGACTTTTAAATAATTTCTGAAATTTAATTTGAATTAAGGTTAATACAGACTTATTTTTAGTCTAAAGAAATCCTCMGTCTTTTGCTAGAATAGGTGATTTGGAAAAATACAAATGATATACATTAATCAGGCAAACAGGTTTAATGTGTTGAACCTTCATAGGCCCCATACATATACACTTCAGTATACAGCTGAGATTATGGCATGTTCAGTACTATCATGAATGAGTTCTATGCAGCTAATAAATGATCTGCAATAACTCTTTTCAGTTCTTTATGATGTCTTACTGCTCCTGATACCACTTCCAATGATAAACTTCAACAAGCTCCTCATTTGATCTCTTTTTTAAATGTAATAATTTTCTCTCAGWATTTGACCTTGAAATAACATTTTAGCTTGATTCAGCAAAGCATTTCTTCTCCTGCCTAAAGGAAAGTAGTTGCACTGACTACTCTCTTGCTTCACCTGAACACATTAAATGTTAATTTTTTTAAAATTTATAACCATTTGGAACAATTATGACTCTATCCCATAGGTAAACAGTTAGATGATATTTATATCAGAAATATTTCCATAAATCATGGTGTGCCTAAGCTTAGCACAACATTACCAAAATTAATGTATTTTAGAGTATTGTCTGATACATTTATTAAAACTAAATCAGACCGTGCTGTGTAATTTAAATTATGCATAGATTTTCCTCTCCACTGTTCAGCTACAGACCTGTAGTTCATCAGAATTTTTTTCCAGCTTGCTTTCTACCCTCCAATCTTTAACATCCTTCCATTTTCAACTGTGGTTTTTAATAGCATGTGAGTACTTATATCAGAAAATACACAATTGAATTAATGCATATACACACATTTCCTTAAAAATAACATCATTTTTTCACTTGTTGTTAGTCATATTTTCCTAAATAGTTCTTGAGAATATTGATTTTTATGCTGACATTTTTCCAAAAGTTAGCTGATTTTAATACTTGAACACTATTTATTTTTTCTTGTAAAAAAGTGTCAAATTACTATTTTTCCAAGAYAATAAGGCTTTTTTATTATTCTTGAAAATGTTTTGCCATTATTATCTTGTATTGTACAAAACAAGAATATGCTACAGTGGATTTTAGTGTGTATGTTTCATCATCTTATTTATCACAATAACTTGAGTATTAGAACAATGAATTAGTAATACCTCTGAGATTCCTCTGAGGTTTTAAATTGTAAGTGCTGTAGAAACAGTGCTGTGAGCTGGTGCCAACATATGTTCCTGGAAACATTTATAGTAATATAGCTTCAGCAGAGACAGTAATGGTATAAACAGGGCAAAGGAAATACCAGAAATGCAGCAGATGCTATTGATTATATGCCTTGGAGAATATTCCACTTATRTATTTCAAGTCCTGTCAATGTAAATCAAAAGGCGGTGATGTTGTCAGTAAGATATATCACAGTCAAAATAATGTGCAGTGACAGCAGTCTCACCATGTTGATGGAGCGGATCATGAATTTGGAAATAGAGAAGACATCCATAGCACAGATGAGGTATTATAAACCAGAAGGAAATAATCTGATTTAAACATCTGAATCATTGTGAGCTGTGATCAAATTTATGCTGAAAGCTCATATGGCTGATAGGGCCATATCAACTTTATGTTAAGCTGATAGGGCTGCTTTATGTTGAGTTGACTAGTGTGTTTGAACTTGATCTAAGTCTTATTCCTGCCCTAAAGGTTTGCAGCTTTCATTGTTTCTCAGGCTTGTAAATCCGGAAGCCATAGCACTATTTTATAGGAACTGTAATGAATACCCAGCAAAGACAAGCTTAAAAGTCTTGATTTAGAAAACAATGCTCAGTGTCCCTGTGATGGTTAAGTATGGTATAGACCTAAAGGAAAGCTTTTCTTGTTTTTGTGAAGTCAGATCTACAAAGAGCTACATTACCAATTTTGGAATTAACATTTTAAACACACAAGTAAAATAATACGTGTTTTTAAAAGCTTTCTCATTTTTCGTTATGAATAAATCTAGGAATAAATGTTAATATTGTGTTGTATGAAATTCTGCGATACGAATAGGAGCTAAGTTTGAAGCAAACATTTGCCTTTTGTAATATGGAAATTCTAGCACTACCTGCAAAAATTCTCTTGACAGTAGAAGATTAACCCTACAAGTTTGTATTAAAATAGGAGTAGTAGAAAATTATTAAGCTTTTCTATAACTAAAGCATATTTAATGTACATTTGCACCTCCACTTCTTTGAAATTACATATTATATGGACATTTATAGCAAAAGATTTTTCTTCTTTGAATAAATAGCAAGAAGATTAAATTATTTGTAATTTGTCAAACAATGCTGCCACATAATCTGCTGTAAAATAGATTTATTTTTAGTTTGTGTAGTGAATATTGAGAAGGCTGAATTCTCATTTGTTACCTTTTTTTTTTTTAATTAACAAACAGAGTCTTAAAAATAACAGCACGGGACAGATCACATTCTGATGTTGTTGTGTAGTTAAATCAAAGCTCTGCTGCTTATCCCCTAACTCTGAAAACTCAAAGATTATTAAGAAAATCTGCTTGTGGCCAGATATCAGTGGAGATGGATGTGCAATCTTCTTTGTCACCTGGTGGAAAAATCCATAGCTCCCTAGATTTTAAGTGGGCTGTGTAGTTTTGAGTAGCTGACATGACATTCATGTGTAGATCAGTAATTAATAGACAGTTTTTATAACTCATCTACAGTGATTTATTCAGCAAGTTTCCTTTAGGTAACCTCAATGCTTTTAAAAGGTTGTGCTGAATGGAATGTAAAAGAACAAGAACGCAACAGAAAATGCCTTTTTTAAAAATCATGAGAAGACGGTGCACTTTCTGGTTCAGAATGAAATCTTTCTTGGTAAAAGAGGCAAAAAGAAGTGTTAGGAGGTGGATAGCTTTCCCATCTGAGTGTGCATATTTTGTGAATCTGGGGCCAAATTCTGATGTCAGTTATATCTCAAGGAGCTACTATCTATCGAGCAGCTTTACAGACCCTCCACATCATTTCATTTCCCCTTAACAGACTGTAGGATACTTGCAGTGCTTATTACAGCATACACAAAACTTTGATTTCATGATTTTTACCTAGTCATCCCTCCTTCTTTTCCCATGAAATTGCTTACACTGTGTGCAGAGTGTTGAAGGAACATCCCAATAATGTCATACATTTGGTACCAGGAATGGATTTAATACAGATTCACATAATATACAAAGGAGAGAGCCAGTTCTGTGTTCATAGGTTTTCCATAGTGATTTAATTTCAATATGAAAACTAACCTTGCTTAAAAAAATAATCTTGGTTTTATTATTGAATCATGAGATTGAGCTCCAAAGATTTACAAGTCTCTCAGCTAACCCATGTCCAAATGATCCTTCATACCTTTATTTTATTCCCTGTGCACACCTTGGAATGCAATTCCCAGGTATATTCTCATCACGGAATACTTCATTGGGTTTCAGTGTGAAGTCATACTACAGGTGTTGATTTACATGGAGTCGCTTCAGGTTACTTCAGCATTTGCAAAGTAACCATATGCAACAATTTCATACTGTATAACAAATTCAGCATGGTGGTTGTTTTTTGTATCAGTACTAGATGTGTCCTCAGTTATGTAGCTAGCAGAGTTCGCTCTATTACTGCATGTTTTTCATTAATGGATAGCTGACACATATTAATATCTTGCTTAACAGTGACACTGACCAGAAAGGGCTGCAGCAATCGATTTATCCATTCCACTTCTGCTGAACTCAGCTAATAAGATACTCAGTTCTTCCTGTTGCTGCCAGTCATTTCTATCTGGTAACTTTCTGGACACGTTATTCTCCCCACAGAGGAAATGCCGTTGCTGCTCATATTTAGAAATATAAGATTTAAAGCTAATTTTTTTTCTGACCTTCCCAAAATTCCAGGTTATGAAAGCAGTGTTTTAGAATGAAGGGCTTTTTTCATATGGGTTAGACTGTTAGCCTGTAGTGATAACCAAACTCAAACCAAACATAGTCATTCTTTTCCTGAATTTCTTTTCCTTGCTTTCTTTTAAGAATGTAAAATCTCATAGTTATAATTGACTTTCTGTAGACTCATTTTTGGCACTCTATCATTGTTAAACCCTATTGTGCTACCTAAGTATTTATATACTTTTATGATGTACACTAGATGAAGACTGTGTTCTAGGTGTGAAATCTGTCTATTGTTCTCACACGACTACCGAGGAAACTAGAGGACATGAACTGGGTTTCCTTTTGGTGACATTACACTGGAAGATGTGTTCCAGGTGTGCACTATTTCAGCAGTTAATTTTATTCAGTTATGGGACCAGCCCCAATCCCACAGAGTAAAATCCCTGAAATATTTACAAACCTCACTATTAAATATTTCAATATACAGGTCTCTTCCTATTGAGCTGCTTCTTGTCAATTTTAGTATAATCTAATCCCCTGATCCTTCAGGGGATGATAGGATAGATTGATGGACAGACAGATGTGAACTCTGCTTTTAACAATGAAGGATCTGCTTGTGTCTTGAAGAAAAAAGTGCACTAGCCCTTCTACACTATTATCTCCTTGCTAATTATGATAGCTTTGGGAACCGATATTCATATAAAATCAGTGGGAGTCTCTTTTTCTTACACAAGAACAAAATTTGCCATTTTTCCATCTTTAAGTTGGGGCTCATCTTTTCCAATCTCATAAATCTCTGGAAATTAATCAAACAAGTTTTTAATGTGTGCTGAAGTATAGACTTCAGTTCTAGGTTCTGGTTTTTAAAGTATGTGGAACTGTAAMTTATGCATTCCATTTGAATTTGTAGGATTCAAAGGTGGCTGTGAGCCATTCAGACAGTTTTTTTATCCTGGGATCACTCTGTAGTCATCCAGCTTCTTTGCAGAAGTTACGACCAGCCTGATCCCAGAGTTGCTGGGATATATCCACCCTTGTCCATGACACTGAGAGAAAAGGTGTGACCTGGAATCATGTGTAGTCACCCTCTGTTGGAGTCATGGTTCTATGACTGGCTCAGTGAACTTGAGGGTAGCTAGCTATGTGTTGATGCAGCAGTGAAATATTACCTAAAGAGAAACATCTGTATTTTTCTCTTTCTTAAAAGCAAAGACTTTTGGTAAGAGCTACATGTGTTTGCTAATAAGGACATAAAATTACATAAGATATATTCCAGCTTTTTATGCATAATTGATCTGTCTACAGGGACAACTTTTTGAATTATGACATGAAATTATAGTGTTTAAGGTTATTTGTACTACTAGTAATATTACAGAATTASAGCAGAAAATATAGGTAGGTTCATCAGATATAGAAAACCATCAATATAAGTTGGCAAAAAAGGTTTAGTTATGAATTCCAGTAGCACACCTATTCTTCATTAATTAAAAAATGTGCAAGAAGAGAAATGCATATTGCATTTGAATCTTGATAAATTGAAAACTGGAAGTGAAATTTAAAAACTTTGGCTATCTAAAAAAAGTATATATTTGAATGTATCAAGGTCTGAAAACGTGATGAATAATGTCTGCTAGTTCTAACAAGTTCTAGCACTTCTCTTTTCCTGGCCTTGTGCTTTCTTCAAGTAATATGTCCAAATCAAGGGGGAATTTGATCCTCTGAATTACAGTAAATATTATTCTTTTCTTCCTAGAAGCCAAACAGAATTTTGTGGTAAGGGTATTTAACACAGATTTTTAAATACCTTCATAGGAATTTTCTTCCAAGACCTTTTAAAATTGATAGTGTGTTTCTTCCTCATATTACAAATAAAACATTCTTTGGTTACTTAAACTTAAATTATATAAATTACAGAACATTAAAGACATGAAATGAATCCCCAAATGCTGTTATTTAAACTGTAAAAATTCAAATAAAAAGAGTTATTATTGATGATACCTTTTCCTAAATATTGGTAAAAACATGATGTAAATTCTCATATTAATGTTGAGAGCTAAAAATTATCGTAATTTCTCTATGATACTATCGAACCACTATGATACTGCCATATATCAATCCAAATGGTTATAAAAGATTCAAAACTGACAGAAACTAAGTGTCTCCTATACACAAAGCAAAGCACTGCTGATGTGTCCCACATGGAAAATATTTAATCTTTTTCTGACCTGAAAAGGTCATGCTCAGGATTTTGAAAGGTTACTATTAACTTTGGTTCTCCTTCATGAGAGTTCTTAGAGTAGTTGGAGTTTCAAGAAATGCTGGAAACCAAGCTACTGCAAAACAACTCAGAAAAAGGGTCACAGAATTGGATATTCCAAGAAAAGTCACACGTACTCACAGATTCTTGCCCCTGTGAATTTGTTCTCAACTAGCTAATTCAAATGCTAGAACTAACAGAGGTGAAGGATTATCCTGTTACCAGTCTTCTAAGCCAAACAAATTACAATGTTTTTCAAAAGTTGAATCCACCAGCTTCATGTTAAACACTGAAGGCTGTCATTGCATAGAAGGTATATCAGCTGCTGGCTCTGGCAAGATTAAATAAATAATAGCTCTGCAAGGCTGAACTCTTTAAATTATAAGTGCTTCTGGAAAGGACAATTCCTGGCATCTCGTGAGTGACAAAGAGAATTAAAGATCCAAGTAGGAGCCTTGTGAAGGAAATTAAAATATTTTATTATGTGTTGAAAAGTTTGAATTGCACATTATGAGGGATTACCTTTTGCTGAAAAGTTAAAGACCAGTTTGGTAGTCTCTCTCAGAACAAATCTTAACTCTTACCATCACTATTTATAACAGCTGTAAGAGAACTGGGTTAAGAATTTCTAGACCACCATTAAAGGGTTAAGGTAAAGCTTCATTGTAAAACATTGTAAGCAGAGTACTGTATCTATGGCACCATGCAATGCAACTTTGAATGCTTTAAGACATTCAGTTGTGATATTTACTTTTTCATATTTTCATAGTTCTTAACAGCAATAATGACATCAGAGTCAGGCATTTCCTGGCAGGTATGGCAGAGGGAGAAACTCTTCCATATCTTCCATATGGCTGCTAACTGCTGGAAATGCCTTATGTCTCTGCCATTACTGTTTCACATCCCAGTTAATAAGGGACAATAGGTTAATAAGGAATTGGGTTTCCTACTCTTAATATGTGAAGATTTAGAACTATAATTTTGAAAATAGAACAGAAATTTTGAAAAAATCCAAGGAAGTATGAGAAGGTTATCAGCTGAAGACTCCAGACAGCTAAGGGAAGTGCTGAAGTTTGTTACAGTCCTGATCCTTATTCTGAAGGCCTGGTGGGACTTACCATTCACTAGAAAAAAAAAAAGTAATTAAGTGATGAGTGGAAAAGCATTCCAGTCTTGTGAAGAAACAGAGTAAGTGGACAGGGTGACTATACTACATACTCATGACAGCTGGCTATTGTAAAAGACTAAGGAATCTAGTTCTCTAGACAAATACAAGACAAAAATGTGGGATCTGTGGGACTATATTAAAGAATTTCTTAAGAACAAGTTTTTCTGTTTTTTTGTAGATTTACCCTAAATTTTGGACTACAGGAGAATTTATAACATAAAATATAAACTAAGCTGTTAGTCATTCCTATGTTCATTTTCATGCACAGTTGTAGAACAAACACTTGGAGCAATCTTGAGTAGCTGTATTATGGTTTGGAAAACTAAAAATTAATGTAGGTGATTATTGAATCTGATTTCTGAAGTGTTGCCTGTATTATATAAAGGCAAATATGTTACGAACATGCTGTCTGCAATGGAAGTATTTATGAAACTGACTAAATAAGGATGTTTCTTCAGGGTTGAGACACCAGAAGGGAGTTCCATAAAAATTTGATAGCTTATTGGAAATGAGAATTTACCACTGGCTTACATTTTATTGCACGCTTTCCAGGAACATGTATGGAATTCCAGATGCATATGTAAAAGGTGTGAGATGTTTTGGAAACTATACTGATTTACATGAAATTCAGTGCATTGTTTGATATTTGAAAAGTACATTTTCAAGAGTAGATTAGGTATTTAATGAAACAGGCAGCAACTGAAAAGAAGGACTGAAATTTACCAGCTCTGCAATCTTTCTAACCTGATTCTTCTGTGTTTTACTTTAAGAAACTAATTAGCTAATAAGTAACTTTTATTTCTTTTTCCTATTTTTTTCTTTTTTTTTTCCTGAAAAGCTTAGCAAGAAATGCATTATAGAAGTAAAAAMCAAGTTGTAATAATTATAATTTCTTTTCCTCCTCATTGTTTGSGTCATAACCCTCGTTCCCATACATGTCCCATTATCAGATTCCATCTCTGCGTGCTTCTCCACTATCAATTTACAATCCTGACCTTTATTCCACTTCTTGGATACAACTGTTACTTGAATTTCTTATCCTTATAATTAGAAAGCATATACCTATATTAAAATAACAACAGAAAAATAGATGACTCAATTTACTTGTTGGCTGGTGTGTTCTGGCTGGGTTGCTCTAGAACCAAATTACTGGTTGTCCCTGCTTTGTATTTTGTGTAAAGCTGAGGGGAAGCTTTTAGGTGAGTTGTTCAAAACTTTCTCTTCTCAGATGTGACTTTGAGTTTCTTTTAACTTTGCTCTACTTCAGCTAGTCATATGGAAATTTCTTATTCCATTTGTCTGGTAAGGATGAATTTCTGAGAAAAAAGAAGGGAAAGTGGGCTAATATTTTACAGCTTTATTGCAGGATAAGTGGAAAGAAAAAAAAGAAAACATGCAGATGTGGCACTTCAGGACATGGTTTAGTGGGTGTGGTGGTATTGGGTTGATGGTTGAACTTGATTTTCCAACCTTAACGATTCTATGATTCTACAAACAGATGGAGAATTTTGCTGTCAGCAAAATTTCATTTGATCAATGGCTGCAAGGTCTTGCACAAAGCTTGACCTTCAGTTATGTTTTGAATTACATTCATGATTTTTCATATATATTCTATAATCTCTTTCTAAAGAAGAGTCATTTAAATAGTCCTGCAAATGCTTAAAGTTACTGTTGCTTCAAATAGGTCAGTGACTAGCATTCAAATGAAAATACACCAGTCTTTCTTTTCACAAATAAACACTGAGATTATACATCCTAATTTCTCATGTTTCAAAACATAAGTCCAAAACATAATTCTTTACCTAATACGGGTTTTTCATGGGGGCTTGTACTATTTCCTAAAAGGTAGTATATCTTTTAGTTAAGTAAAAATCCCATGACTTGCTTTCTTGGTAGGGAGCTCTAAAGTGCCAAATGGAGTATACCAGACTTGCAGTCAAATTTTCATTAGCTGTTTTTGTACTATTGTATCATCTCAAGCATGTTAGCTTGAAACAGTTACTGAAAATAAATGCTGTAAATGTTAGTTTTGTAAACTAAATTCAGGTATTGTTATGTTATCTGAATAAAGGCTAAGCAAATTACACAAAGACTTGACAGGGATCAGAGGGACAATGACAAACAGGAGATTACTATGGGATGTTTAGGAGACAGTTTGAAGGCAGAGAAAAGGAGGGATCAAGCAAGACTGGGGTGGGACAAATGTGGGAAAATAGAAGGAAAGATAATAGAAGTGTGTGGCCACATTTAAGCAGGTGCTGGCTGTTCAGTACATGTCTGTCTGAGTCCTGGGCTTCATCACCACAATATGTTCTATATTATTATTAAATCCTATTTTTAACTGTCTTCAATATGCATGTGTGTGTGTGTCTCAGCGACTGTGCTCAGCCTACCTACTGCTTGGCCCTGGGGACAAGGAACTGCAACAACCTCACATCTACAGGGCTGGGACAGAAGAAACCCTACAGGTCCTGCAGTCAACCAAATTCACCTACCTTAGGTAAGTTAAATTATATGATGTTCTCCGTATACCATCCGTTACAGGTAAATAATATAGTATGCTCATTGTTTTTTCAGTCTTGATGATCATTCACTCCATGTTGCTAATTTTAATCTTAGTATTTTCACTTGAGACTCTGAACTATACGGAAAAAACACCGAAGGCATGCATATCCATCTTAATGATGGTTCTCAGGTAACTCACCATCACTGTTAATTACAGCATGAGTGTAGCAAATATTTCACTCCATTGTGTTTTGATTTGTCTCTTTTAATGGACGTGCCATTCAGGGATATTCTGTTCCTTATGGTGACAATATGCAGATCTGGCCTTGAAGCAGATTTTGGAGTATGACAGAATCAAAACTGAAACACAGTTCTGTGACACAGTTTCTAGAAATTCCTGCTAAATAAACATTGAGATCAAAAAAATAAAAATAAAATCCCAGACAGGAGTTAGTTTATACTTTAATGAAATTTAAGATTGCTGCCTTCTTAAGTATTATGATGTAAAAGAAATAGTAATTAGACTAGGATTATTTGCAGATATATTTCTAAAGCTAAGAAAAATATACAAAAGAAATGGGGTTAACTTTACATTCTCTGAATTCTCTCTTTCATTATCATGCCTGACTCCTTCACCTAACCCCCCAGGTGGAATTCCATAAATGTCTTCCTTCATATGGGAGCACTGGGACTGTAGAACAGTGTAAATCAGTGGCTGATACTTGTGAGATTCATCTGGATTTAGTTATGTAGACCTCTTCCCTTTCATTACTGTGATACACAGCTATTTGTAACAAAAGCTGTCATCTTTAAAATAATTTCTGTACAGCAGTAGGGACAATATTTTCAGAGGAAGAATTTTTGAAGGAGCAGTTACATGCACTGAGCATTGGCCTCAAAATCCAGAATTTCAAGTCCACTGTCTTTGCTTACTTGAAYCAAGTCATGCCTTGGCCATTTCATCCAAGTAACTTTGGTATTGTCTGGCAAAGTATGTAAATCCTGCCAGATGTCTTTTGTTTGTTTCTGTGCCTTAACTATTCTTCTTTAGAGTAACATGATCATCATTTGGCATGATTTGTTAATGGCTCTTGTCAGCCGATGGGTATTTATACTAAAAGACCTTTCTCCTGCTTTATTTCTTTCTCATCCATTACAGATTAATGCCACTGAGTCAAAGCACTACAACTATCCAGAATATGTCTCTGCAAAGAAATAATAAGTTGTTATGATTTAATCCCAAGTATATCACAAACGTACATGAAAACATAGAAGTCTGGCATCTTGGCTTTGTGTAAATAGGCATAACTCTTGAAATCCATGAAACTATGCTTATTTATACCTGCTGCAGATCTGTTAGAAATATTCAAACTGTAATCAAATTTATCCTTATATATATACATTGTTAGTTGCATTAGTTTTTTCTTTGGATTTTCCTAAACATAACAGAAATAAGAAATAGAATTTGATGATATAAAAAAGCAAGCCCACAGTTCCTGGCCACAAACTCCTGCCAGTAATTAAATCAGCTTAGATCTGCACTGAAGCAGTCAATCAGTATCCTTGCTGTGCTCTGTCAATACTCTGTTCTCACTGGGCAGAATGTTTGCCAAAGTAGTCAAATGCTGATCAGGAACACGTTTGTTAAATAGAAAGAAAGAAAAAATCAGGATTCACTTCATGACATGGTGTGTGTATATATATATATATACACACACATATAAAAATATTTTCCCATATTTTAATATATTTTCCATTTAAAATGGAACCTGACAATGCAATCTTGTCAAGAAACTTCAAACTATGAAATGAGGCTCAGAATAAGTGAATCTTCTAAGAAGTGCCATTACATGGACAAGTTACTGTCGTGGTTTAAGCCCAGCCGGCAACTCAGCACCACACAGCCGCTCGCTCACTCTCCCCCGGGTGGGACGGGGGAGAGAATCGAAGGGTAAAAGTGAGAAAACTCGTGGGTTGAGATAAAGAC
>JASVER010000038.1:6743242-6781960 GCA_030449065.1 Oceanodroma leucorhoa
CCTTATATGCTGAGCATGACATCACATGGCATGGAATACCCCATTGGCCAGCTGGCCTAGCTGTCCTGGCTATGCTCCCTCCCAGCTTCTTGTGCACCTCACAGAGCATGTGAGCTGAAAAGTCCTTGAGAAAGTAGACTACCTAGCAACAACTAAAAACATCAGTGTGTCATCAACATTCTTCTTACACTAAATCCAAAACATAGCACTATACCAACTACTAGAAAGAAAATTAATTCCACCCCAGCCAAAACCAGGACAAAATTTTATTTAAAATTCTTTAAAAATTATACACAGATGATGGATCAACACTAGCAAACTGAAATTTAACTATCCATAAGTGAACTATCATCTAGCAGTTTCAGAGAAATGAAATACAAAACTCTACTATGGAGATTTATACATCATTTCAGATATCTCTTTTACCAAAGTATTAAGCCTAGATTGTCAAGCTGTTTAAGTAACTATTTCTTACTTGTGAGAATATGGGACCTATACTATATTCTCGTACAGAGACTGAGATAAAAGTTCTAAACTATATGTGCATGTGTAAGAGAGAGTACATAGTGTAGGTGGCAACCATTAAAGCTTGGTTAGAAATGTTATATTACCTCATTATAATACAGTTTAGAATTCAAAATAAGAGGTAGTCTGGAAATCCCTGTGGAAAATTTCACTTAAGTCATCAGCTGTCATACCAAAAAAATTAATTCTGTATTTTTTTTTTCCCTCTTTCTTTATATTCTCCTTTACACATGCAAGATCTAAGCATCTTGAGTCTCCTACTGCATTTATCTCAACTTCCTACCCAACCACAGAGACAGACTAGAGAAAGGTCTCAGGAAGGACCATATAGGTATACAGGTAGATAAAAAGAGGATGAGGGTGAGTAGCTGGTAAAGGATAGGGACTGTTTAATGGTACATTTTAAGCTTATTGTACCTCCGTTAAGAAATCACCTTGCAAAATTCAAAGAAAAAAATAAATTTCTCATAACTTATCTTGAGATGCAGCAACATCTTAATTTTCTGGTTTCTGGGCTGCAAGTGAGGCTTGGATAATTGAATGTTTTACCCTATAATGAGGTCCACAAGAATGAACTCCCGCACTTATACTTTAACATTGATGGTACATTGCTTGGGTAAAGTTTGTTGCAGAATCAGGGCCCAGTCATCAATATAGGAGACTTGCTTCATTAATATTTTATTTCATGCTTGTTATGTGAGCATATTTTAGACAGTGCAATGTGTTTAGAGTTCTTAAACCTCTGTCCTTCAGCTTAAAATGACAGGAACACAAACAAAACTAAATTTCAAATATAACATTGTCCTTATTCTTTCTCAAAATCACTACTTAATTAGAAATTCCATTTGGGACAAAATTTTTCCATGAGACATACTATGTGGATCTAAAATACTGAGGAAAAATAGTTTCTCATCTCAATTTCAGTACAGGGTTCACTATTCTCAGAGAAGATATTAGCGACTGTGTTTGCATCAAAACTACTGCACATAAAGCTCAGAATGTGCAGTGGTTGGTGAAACCACACATCACATCTTAAAACTCATCTGCACAAAATCCAACTCAGGCAAGCACTTTGTCAGATCCAGAGCATTTTTTAAAATTGTATTTTTCCAATTTATGAAAATAATTATCTCTTATCATGCAAAAATTATGTTTAGCAGTTATCTGAGAAAACCATGATCCAAAATGAGAAGAAAGAACAGCCGTTGGCCTGAAATAATGTTAACCAACTTGATCTTATAAATCACATAATAAATAAAATACATGCTTTACCATTCTTGAAGAATCCGGCCATCATCGCCAAAAATATTATATCAAGTCTGAGCTTTTCAGTCCCTTATTGGTCTTGCATCACAAAATCAAACTGAGCAAACTGATCTCCAGAGCTCAGAGAGCTCTCTGTTAGCAGGTGCTTTTTCTTCTTAAATTAAATGATTTCAGCTTGGTTGCTTTTGATCACTGCCACTGAGTGATATTACACAGGGGGCAGATATTGGAAAAAACAAGGCAAGTCCTGGGGTATCAAATTTTACTTTCCCTCCCTCTGCTCTTGTGAGGATTTACCCATTCAGAAATATGAGATATTCATAAGCAACACCAGCAACCCAAGTTATGGAGAGTTTCATTTCTCACTAAAAAATTGCTCTCAAGAATGCATAAGAAATTAATTACTGAAAATTACCTATTTTAAACTTCATAGAGGTTAGGGATTTGGTCCACCTTTGTTATCAATGGGAAACAGTGTTCTTCCAGAAGGCAATTCTTGGCTCCAAAGTGAAAGAGGATTTTGAAGAAAATTCTTTGAAAGTAGAATCTATTAGCAAGTTTCTAATATTTTCATCCTAAAGAATTCTTTTTTCCTGGTTTCCTTATCAGTGTAGGGTGTCCCTCTTATATCCAAACTAAACCATACCAAACCTTACATATTTCTTCAATTTTGGTCTTGGTATGACTACGTAATTAGGTCTGTAACACCCACAGAAACAAAGAACGATCTTAATGTTCTTCAGGATGCTGTTGTATCAAGTTCTACGGTGGATCATGATCCATTCAATATACGATGCCAGTACTATGAGTGATGAAGTTGCATTAACCAATATGTGTGAACTGGGGAGTGCTATGTCCTTCTACATCTGGTGCATATTATGTTTGGGGAATTTTATCTGAACCGGGTTTAAGAATGGGTCAATGTACTGTTAACATATACATCTCTCTGACATTCAAACTATTCCTTAATCTTTTAGGTTTTTCTTTTCCTTCCCTATCTGTGATTGTTTCATCCATGTGATTAGATGATATTTGTTATCAAATGCAGATGATGCATGAGCTGAGGAAAGATAAAAGTCAGACACTATGGAGGGCAAACACAGTTTTGTGGTTAGGTAAGAAAAAATTATTCCCCAATAGTGGCACAACTGGCTAGACTAGTTAGTAACAGAATGATTATTTTGAATTGCTCTTCATCTTTTTTGCCCCTATGATGCAAAGATGGTTTTCAGTTTTGTAACTATAGCAATTACAGATAACTTTAATAATAAGTTGAGATCATCTTAGCAAGTTGCAAGACATTCTAAGCCCAGGGGCAATATGTATTTTGTGGGACTGCAGAGAACTCCTACGATGTTCTTAGTTTGTGTGCTTGGAGAGGGAATAAGTCAAATTGGTGATGGCTAGGAAGAGCAGCAAAAGGCACAAGCCCTTGTACACTTGCTAAGCCCACAAAAATTACCTGGGAAGGGAGGCAAGTTGCTCCAAACCTAGAACAGTACCACAGAAATTAAAAGGGGCTGCTGATGGGGAAAAAGGGAGATTTCCTTAGGGAGGATTTCCTTCTGACATACGGGAGAGTAGGACTGGAGAGGGTCCTCCTCAGCACAGCCCCAACCAACAGCCATGTCAGACAATCCTATTCATACCTTTAACAAGCTCTACCTTTAGACTACTGAGCTTTGTCGCACCTAGCCTTTTCCTAGTGGAAAACTTCTTCATATAGCTGAAGTGATCCTATACTCTTAGGACAGAACGAGCCCATGGTACCACTTTTCATTCTGTTTGCTGCTCTTAAGATAAATGTGGAGAAGATCACAAGGCAGGATGTGCTTTCCTGCTATGACAGGTTGAGTTTATTAAAAGAATAAAGGGCAAGAAAGTGAAATATTTGAGTATAATTGATACAAGAGTCACTTGAAGCTTGGAATTGAAAATATGATAGTCATATATGTATGGTTAATTTAGCTAAAATAATCCACTCAAAGAGCAGCTGGTTAGGACAGCCTTTCTGTGGAAATTACAAAGCCTAATACTACTAATACTAGAAAAAAATAAAAAAAAAAAAAAGGAAAGAAAAACAACTTTACTGTTTTTATTTTATTTTTTTTTTTTAAATGTTATAGTTCTGTAAATACAAATTCCCGTCTCCTTTCCTCTGAGTAAGTGAAAGCACAATTGTACATTACAGAATAAAAAGTTTAGGGATTAAGTGGAAACTAAGGTAGCTGTTTAATAAAAAGTTTACAGTTGGTCATATTTGAGACCATCTTAAAATATCTTTGCAAAACAATCATCTCAATTATTTCTGAAACGTAAATGCTAGACAAAGAGTGTTAAAGAAAAAGCAGCCTGTGACAGAACTACATTTCTACTATAAGTGTTTCTCTGTTCTCTGTTACAATGAAAAAGAGTTTCTGTTCTGCAAAATAAAAATAAATACATTTATACAAAGAAAATGCTGATATGTTCTTCAGTTCAGTAAAAGGGAGGACCAAATGTACTCTAGAGGTTCATAAATGTGCACAATTTTAGTACATTCATTTTTGCATAAGCAATTGTAGTTGTTACGAAAATAGAGTCCACTAGTGATGAAAATTGTTATAATGGGGTTGAAATAGTGATAGTTCACAACATAATGCCTGCTAAGAACAGTCATTTTTGATATTCTGTTGGAAACTCTTGTGTTAAGAAGACCTAATAGCTTCTAATTAATAATGTATATTATCAGCCCAAGTTTTATCATGGTGAACAAGCCGTGATCATAGTCAGAGGGGATTTTGATGTCTAAAGTGATTGCAGAGGAATTACACAGATATAAATTTTGGAAGTTATATGGATGTTGTTTGCATCYCACAGAGTGTAAAATGAATTTTTTTGGTAGGATTCAACAAATAAAGTCAGATTGATCAATACCTAAGTATGTGATGGTAAATTAATTGTAAAATATATTCTTTGCTAAAATGAGAGAAAAGCAAAGGTGTCTCTAAAAAGAAAATAAGTAATAAAAACATGGGTTCAGATTCACTTGAAGTGCTGCACAGAGGAACCTTTTTTACTCCAGCTGATAGAACAACCCAAGGGAATAGTTACTGAGGATGATTATTTGTTTAAGTGACTGAGATCTTTTATTGTCCAGCTTACAAATTTTGTTAAATAAATTCTTTACATAAACATTACCATACCATGACAAATTATTTCATGGTGGTCTTTTCCAATCAAAGGAAGTCTGGCCTTGACTTCCAACATGGATGCAGGTGGGGGAAGGGATGACAGGATGCATTCATCCAAGTTTTTATTTTTCATCTCCATTTGCATTGTGCTTACTTATATTTGGGCACCTGAATAAGAACTAATAATACCATTTTCTCTTTTCATATCAACTTGGGTGTTTTCCGGTTCTGAATGTTTAAATGATGGTAGGTGACTAAACTGGGGATTTGAGTGCCTAATGACCCCTTATGTGAATTTTTTATCTCTCTTAACAGCCAAAATGGTATATAACATGGTTCTAATCTGAAGACATGGATCATCAGGTATCAGAATAAAAAAAAAAAACAACAAACCCCAGACTCTGTGTTTTTTTCTCCTCAGTCATTCTCTGAAGATTTRCAGTTTTATTTTATATTATCATGTCTTGTCTTTATGCAACACTCACCAATTATCCATAGCACAGCTTTGGCCGCAGATGGAATTGCTTCCAGTACAGCTCCTATCACACAGAACAGTCTATCTGTGCCTATGATGTTCTTTATTTTTTTTAGCTCTTATATCTCTTAGAAAGAAAAAAAAATTCATTTGCTGATACTACCTAATTTCTCTCTTCCTCAATTCCTGTATTATTTGTTATTCAGATCTGTTACTGTATTATTCAACAGTATGAAGTGCCTTTGAATACAATTTTTGTGAAAGGTGCACTACCAAATGAAGTTCCATTGTTTATCAGAATTAATGTCTCCTATTTTTATGAACAATAGCTCTGAATGACAACTTTCTACATTGAAATATTAAAGTCATTAAAGCCACATTATTTAATCTATGGGAACATTTTGCTTAATGCTTTTCAGTTCCTCATACTTTGTCTGTGTCAATGAATTGAGGTCAAGGAAAATACAAATCTTTCCTCACTCATAGGATATCTCTTCCTGATTTCATGCTGCCAGTGGAATTTGTTGTTGGTCACTCATGTTCCTAGTAGATACTACAATTTGTGTCTTTGAATTATTGCTTTCATTTTCTTTTTTTTTTTCTTTACTGAACAGCTTTTTTTTTTTTTTGATTTCTGGTAGGTCATGCTTATATCAAAGAAAAGCAGTTTGGGCAGTAAATATATAATATGTGCCACAATAATGGGCAGTATTAGAAAGAATAATAATGAAATCTTTATACTAACAGGTATTTCTGTCAATAGACCTATGAGTTCTGAACAACAACAGCTAAAAGACAGTTTAATTAAAAAAGACAATATATCCCAACAGATCAAAACGGTTGAGCAATAAAAATGAAAGCACAATAAACAAACACAGAAAGTCTCATAGATGAAGTATTTCAYTAACACCCAGAGGTAGAATAGTGAGAATACTACTTCACATTTGGACTGGAAAGGTCCCACAAAGACTCATATACAGAGAACATTATTCTAGCACCTCTGCTGGCATGGTTTCAGCCATCAGGCTTCAGTTGGAGTTGCTGTTGTGGGTCTTACCATAGGCCAAAGGGACACGTGTGAGAGACTGAAAGACTTAACGTCAAGTTGATGCCTCAAACATTGCTGCAAATGGGTCCTGCATAGCAGTGATAAGGTGCAAATGAGGAGCCCGATAACAGGACAGGCAGRGCATGCTGGAGGGTGTGCAGCTCCCTGTTCTGCCCAAACTGAACATCTCACCATTATACAGCAAAAACTCATACAGAGTTTATCTGAGGAAGGGGCTCATGACCACCTGAAGACCACCGAGAGACCCCTTGCGACCASCCCTCACTACAACAGCGCCTGYGCGATAAAATTCTAGAAACTGCGTGGCTGATGCAAYCGAGGGGTAGGGGACAACTATAAAAGGACACCAGCCCAAGGAGCCGGCGCGCGCCCRCCACCGGAGGATTGCTGCACCCGTTATCGTCGTCATCGCGGGATCCAAGGGTGGTGATATCTCTCTCTCTCTCTATCTCTCTCTCCCTCTCTCTCTTTCCCTTTCTTTCCTTTTCTTCTTCTAAACGCTTTTATGGAACCCACATTGCCTATCACTACGCTTTTGAAGTTTGGGTTTTTATTGTAACGCTTTCCCAGTTCAGCTTGCTTCTGCCTTAGATAAAAATACTTAAACCGATCRTTTGGTGTCGTTTCACCTTAATTTAGCCCGAGGGAATTTCGAAACCTTTACGACCCCCTGGTCCGATCAGGCCGGGTCGTGACAGACACGTACATAAAATTTTAAGTTGCAACAATATTTGAAACTTCCTTTCTGTGCTGAACCGTAGTTTCATGCAGAGGAGATTAAGAGAGCTTATGACACCAGAGTTTTTCTTTACAAGGGAAGAAGCATGAGGGCACATAGGCACTTCTAAGGATAAATTGTTAAAGGAAGTGATTTTAGAACAAGTTGATAAAATGTATTTTAGCAAATGTTCGAGTCCAGATGGTATCTATCTAAGAGTTTCATCAATGGCTATTAAAAAAGTTTAGTAGGTAAATCACTGGTTCAGGAAATCTCTAAAGTACAGGTGGAAGCTGGGAATGTGTCCTGAAAAAGTATGTAGAGGGTGTAATTGTTGTCTATATATCCTGACTTAAACTCCTTCCCATGGTATCCGTTAATAGTTACTCTGAAAGGACAGACACAGGTCTATATGGACCTGTGATCCTACGCAGTACACTTGTGCTTCAGCAATGTAATATTTTCATACCTTTACTTATCCTTCCATAGTTGTATCTATAAATTATAAATAATCAAACTCTTTTTTTATTAATTAGGGTGGCTGATTTGTAGCATTCTTGATCTCTATCCTGTGTGCTTGATAATTAGATCCTGAACGAATTCAGCAGTAGGTTATTAAATCAAGCTGCTTGAAATTTATGTGCTCTCTTCCTCTGTCTGCACTTCTCCCTCTATGTTTTCCATGCCTTGCTGCATAGTATCTTAGCTCAAACAAGAGACTTGGGAAAAGTGTAATACCGTACCTAGTCTTGTGTGTAGTCTGTTGGTTTAGATACTTTCTTCAAAGTCTGATGCAGTAGGTAAAAAGACCACAAAACCCAACAAAATCTCATGAAGTATTCTAACTACTTAATAGACATTTATGATGCCAAGAACTTTTGAAACTAAAGAGGATGGCTTTCAAAATGTCAAGTTTTCCATGGTATTATTAATATATTATATGTGGTCTCCACGATGAGAAGAAAGTGAGCTTCTATGACGAATTAAATGAGGTATGTGTGGTACAGATGCAGTCTCATGCTCTTATCTGGTATGTGACATATTACGTGAAGCAGGAGATGGATAAATTGTGAGTCATAGCCTAAGGCAGTATAAATAGAAAAGCTGTGCTTTCAATGGAATAACTTTTCAAAAAGTGTACGAAGACGAGACAAGAGGATTGTGTTTGAACACAATGACAGAGAAGAAACAGACTAATAGAACTCAGAAAGGCAAAGCCAGATTCCTGAATTAGCCCACTTCCTCAATGTCAAAGGATGAACCTTATTCTTAGTAGTATTTGGAATCACATTTTAGTGGTGTATTTGCTTTTCAACCTCTCACTGTCTTACTTTCCTATTATCAGAATTGAACCTTTCCTTTGGTGAAAGAAAAAAAAAAAAGAAGATATCTTTAAGTATACTTGCTTCTTAAAGTAGACTCTGGTGATCATAAATCTGTAATGGATTTATTTCCTTTGATATAACAAATTCAGAAATGTGAGGCGGCTAACCTTCTGGATGCTTGTAACTTGGAATGGTTTTGCCTGTAAAAGAAATTAAGTTATTCTGAAGGGAGGTATTGTCATATGCTAGTATAAGGGATAAAGTCTTCAATGAGTTCACTTCCCTGGTGAAGGAATAAGCCCTGGGGTGACAACCCATAACTTCATGTAATTGCCTATTGTCACAGCCATCAACGTTTTTGAATAAATGTTTTTCTGCTCAGTGCTGTTCATATTTTTTAGAGATATGCAAAATATGTCAAAGGGTTTAGGCTCTTCAAGGCATTTATGTGCAAGAACACCTAATTGATGAATCACCAATAGGCTTGGTTATGAGACAGATATGGAGTTGCTCTGTTCAACCAAAACAGGAGCAGGTCTTGATAGACCCAGCTGCAAAATTTCAGTTTCTTGACTATGTTTAATACTGAAAATTTAGATCCCGTGGTATTGTGAAATGACTCCTTAGACTTTTGTTACTAAATTAATCCTAAAACTTTTTTTTGGGTGCTTAAGTTTCCTATCCACACGCATTTTCACTTGGTCCATGGTGCCTTAGGGTAAGCAGTGAGCACGATGCTTTTTTTGATGTGCTTTTTGGTATAACTCTAAATGTTGGCTCTGCTTGGACCTCATCTTTAAGCACTATGAGTAGTTCTGGAGTGGGGAATCTGTGGACCCAAAGGTATCATTTTGACCTCTTTACATACAAGCAAATATAGGTTAGTCRTTTGCTGTAAATCAGTCTGAAAATTAGTAGTAGAACCAAGAATATAATTGATGAATCTTCACTCTTGAGTGTTAACCTGTATCACACTGACATTTAAACATGGTACAAGTCTGATGACATATCAAAACCATTTGGCATTAGCTGCTGAAATTTTTGAGTCAGCTGTAGATGTTTTAAAAAAGAAAATGACAGAGGAGTTGTTTATTAAAAATTGAGATGGATTTGATAGATAAGGATTACTGTTTGGCCTTTTCATTATGTTTCTCAAAGTTCTCTTTGAAGCAACTGTTTCCTTTCTGTCTGCCAGACATATGCCGTGAAATGAAAATAAGTATGACAAGTGAGAAACCTCACACAGTCCTGCCATAAGTCTTGGAGACTGTTATCCTGAAGTTTCTTTCTTTTAGTTCTTTCTTTTAACCTTCAAAGGTTTATACAGCAGTCCTAAACAGTTTAGACGGAAATAGGATGGCTACTATACATTTAATGGTTTCCATTTCTTGTGGATCACCTCAGGGTTATCCAAGTCTTCTGCCATCTCAAGTCATAAAATATAGCTTTCTCTTATTTTACACATGGATCACAAATGTGACCACTAGAAAAATAGATGTAATACCTTACATATGTATTGGATCTTCCACCCAAGAATCCGTTACACTCTGAAGTAATCTGGCAATGGCATACTTGGACCACTAATCTACCATTTTTTACAGTGCTGAAAAAGCTTATCTATTTTCTATTCCCTCATATATTTGTAATTTGTATAGTTAATTAGYTGAATACATTTCCAAGTCCCCCAGTTAATTCTTGTAAATGAACTCCTCTATTAGCAGCTGAACGTAATTTTGCACATTTTTTTCATGTAGCTGAATCATTTGCTTGTCAGTTGTCAAACATTGGTGGCATGTACAGAGAAACATCTTTCTTACCATGACAAGTTAGATTGCCTGTGCAATGCCAGATGTGTACAGCATATAATACGCTTCCAAGTTAGTGGTGATTCAGTATGAAAGTGCTAGCTTATTGCAAATAGTTATTAAAAAACAAAACAAAACAAATTTTAAAAGTTTCCTAATTATTATATTTTACAAAGTGGTTATACATTGCAATTACTTTTTTTTTTTGGAACCTCTAAAAAGGCAACTAGCATTTTCCAAGTGCCTTGGAGGTCAAAGGAGCTGTACAATTTTAGTATGAGCTGGAATCCATTGAATAACGTCTGAGTCCACTAATGAAAGACCATGAACATTATTATTTCTAAGTGCAACCACATGTTCGAAATGGGTACTTAGTGTGCTTTAAATATGAAGATCTCCTTTAGTTTTGCAATATCTCAAGCACAAAAACATCTAGAGGCATCATTTGAAAGGGTATTTGAAGACTTCTGGTACTCAAGTAAGTACACGGAAGTGTCAACAGTAACTGTTCTCATTTTGCCAGAAAACCCCCTCTGGTTTCAAAGTCTCTGCCCTTCCTGTGCATGGTGAAAATGTCAGTGGCATGGGCAAATACATCAGGGTTTTTTTCATTTCATGTTAATTTTTGTGAAAGGTGTTGCAGCATATGTCCTTTCCCACCACAGTGGTAAAACTGGTTCATGTGGATAAAAATTAGGTAGACGCTTAGGAAAAGAGTATAATTCAAGTATCTGAATTAAAATATTTTCAAATTTTGGACTGATTTTCAAAATTACCTTGCAGTCTATGAAATGAGTAACACTGAGATACAGCTATTAAAATAGGCTCAGACCCATGCTGGCTTTTGATTTTTCTTGACTTCCCGCTTACGTGATAAGAAGGAGGTCTGGCAGGTAAGTTCTTCTGTCTGGGTGCAGTAAATGCCTTTGAAAAAAATTTGCAAAATTTATTACTAACAATTCCATTTTAAATGCTATACTTCAAAAAATTTCAGAATTATTTCAACATGCAGTTGGACACTCATGTTACCTTCACAAAAATATTAAAACAATTTGTAGGAGACCTTCTGAATCCTTGCAAACCTAAGGCAGAACATTGGGAAAATGTGAGAAAACATTATTGGATCTCATGCTGCCAGTAAAAGATTTTCCTTAAAACATTATTATTTTGTTATGAACATTTCTACTAAGTTTCCATAGTACTAGATGCCCTATTCAACTTAAGTGCTTTGATTCACATCTGCTTGTAAGAACATGCACTTTCTGACCAAAATTGACTATGACTTGGTCTAACCACTCATCCAAGAGGAACAGAGCTAAGTAAAGCTAAGTCTACACGGACACCTGAATTCTCCCTTGAACTCTCTGAAGTCCCTTAATTTGACTTACATCCATGTACAAAGTCTCCAACTCATGTAGAAATTGAACTCCATAGTTGAAAATCTGCCATATAGGTGTAATAAGTAGCCACGACCCTAGTCAAGGGCCAAAGTGCTCCCTTTTCATACTGTGTCCAYGTGAAAGCCAGTATTGGAATCCAAACTTTTGGACAAAACTACATATTCTGGCAAATCTTACTTTCCTCACCACCTTTGTAAAGGATCCAAGGAAAGGCTGCATACTTCAGAGTGTAGTCACAGTGCCTTCAGGCTGAAGAAGGAAGTAGTACTGTTATTCTGCTGCTCTGACCACAGTTTCCTACTTATCTCCCACTGTCCCCTCCCTTCTGTTGGCATAAACACTTATAAAGCTACATAACAGACCAGATTTGGGGAAATAACCTGAATTAAAACTATATCTTGATGAATAAAAAATAATAATTAAGAAAGCATTCAGAAAGGATGTTTGTGCTAGCACAGGGAGAGCAGGAGTGAGAATTAGATAGGTTGTTTGACCTTAATGATGATTTATGCCAACTTAAAGAGATGGGAAAGCCATTCTTTAAATGTAATTTTGTTAACTGGTAAGAAAATTAAAGGCGTCATTAGGCCAGGTATTCATTTCCCGTTTCATAGATGGGACAACGCTCCAGACTCAAAAGCATGATGCATAATAACAAGGTCAAAAATTAGCGTAAGTACTACAAAACCACCTGCCATGTGGACAGGTCTAACACGAGAAAAAAAAAAAACACACCAAAAAAACCCATTACTTTTAACCCTAATCGATTGAAATTGAAGATCTGCATCATGAAACAGCACAAATGAGCTGATGAACTATGGCAAGGGTAATGATCACTTATACTGGATCCATTGCCCAGAGAGAGAGTCCAAACCTTTGGACATAAAAAAGAAAGATTTGTAAAGATTTGCAAAGGTTTTCTTCAGATCAGGCTTTTCAGTTTCAAGCAAAAGGTTAATTTCAAAATAATAGACATTATTCATCTCCACTGGCAGCTGTATGTTTCCGTGAGTAACAGTCCAAATTCCAAGCTCCAGTGCCTTTAGGCTTTCTCCTCAGGTAGTGCAGCATATACATTGCCTTTGCTTAGGGTTTTTCACCTATTATTGATAAATACAAATATCAGAAAGCACAGCTCATGTGAAAATAGAAATTATAGACCTTTTAGAAATAAGTTGGGTCAGGATCTCTGTGGCAGGTACACTGTGCTAATCTTTTTGTTCTGTGGCAAACCTTGTAGTTGAGTCTGAAGATCTCTTAATGGGTCTGAAAGAAGGTGTATGTGAACCTTGCTCGCCTGAGGAAAGCAGCTGTAATGTCACCAATATTTCCAAAGGCTGTATTTGTGGGTCACTTCACTGAATACCAATTTTAACATTTAAGATGTCCCTAGCAGCACTCCACAGCTGTGCTAATATCAAATTTGGAAGGTTTGAATTAAGTTGTCATCACTACCGCTTCTCCTGGGAATTGGCTTAGCAAGTACAGCATCCATGCTATTATACCTTCAGGAATATTTCACCACAGCCTAATGAGACACATCATTGCTCTAAGAATATATCATCTTTTCTGGGATGGAAGTTAGGTACAGAAGAGCCTGGCCACGTTATTACCAACATATGTATGGCAATGTAATAGTTTATTTGGATCCACCTTGAAGACATTATCCTGCACAAGAAAGTATACAGATGCTGAGGAAACGGTAGTGYTGGATTACTTGGAGATATTTGGTGGATCATATATTGCTATATGACACTAACAGCTTGATTCTGTTCCTCAGATCCCGGTCTGCCCTTTTAGGGCCTAACGCAAAGCCCATTGAAGCCTCTAGAAATAGGTGTCATTAATCAAAAGCATACTGTGGATCAAGGCCTTACTTGAAATTTTTGCAAGATTCAGGATTTTACTCATATGAAACACATAGTTGATTAGCATCAATTTTTATCCTACTTTTCATATAACTTACACAGCAAATAATGCAAAGCGTAGTAAAAAGCCTACTACATTTCAGTTTTCAGATGTTCGTGATGCTGTGGGTAAACATCACCCAGATAAATTATTGCTAAATTCTTCCTTTGCAGCTCAGTTAAAAAAAATTATGTGTCACTAGCAGGAGATAAGAGCAATTGTCAGTTATTTTTCTTGATTAATTTTGCCAGCTTGTGTTATACTGTCCCCTTTATCTATTACTTACATACCATATATTGTCTGACACATATTTAGCTACCCGCTACAAATCACAACACATTTGTATAAACAAGACAGTAGGAAAATGCAAAAGAGCTATTTATAAGCAACCAACCTGGAATCAGCATATGAAGGCTGCACAAGTTATCCCTGAAACCTGCCAGTATAATACGTTGTAATAAAATACTTTCTCAATAACTTGAAAAATAATCTATGTCTTGGTCACAAAAAAAAATGTCAATAAAATAAAATTACATACTGTTGTACCCACTTTAATCTCAAAATAAGTCTCTTGGAAGTTCACAGAAGAGAAAAAATGCTCCATAGGAGCAGACTAAGTAATTTGGCAGAACTTTCAAACATCACTAAGCACATCTTAGTGAATGAATGAGAAACTTCTTGGTGTGTTACTATTTGATATACGTATAGTATAGTGATTACGGATAGTCCAAGAGGCATAGTAACAAATTTCAGGTATGCCACATGGCCTTTCCTTCTTAGAAATTCTTGATGAAGAAGGGTGAAATGCTTATAATTTTTCTGCAAAAATTACAGGCTCAGGTCAACTTTTTACCATATTTTCTTGATTGTTTCAACAATAACAAAAATCTTTTGAAGAAAATTTCRAAATAATTTATACTATTTTCTTCAATACTTTTCAATTTAAAGTAAACTTATACTGTAAATTTCCTTTCAGCTTTATATATATATCAAAAAAAAATTTATGCTTTTTTAGACTCACTGTTTTCCACTTAGTTGTTCTGCAATGAAAATGAGACACCAGTTGTGGATACAGATGTAATTCATAGCACATAGATGATCTATAATCAATAAAAACATTTGAAACTTGGTTTGTAGGCGTGTGGACAAGTATGTGCTCCATTTTGCATCCTTGAAATATAAGGGGGAGGTGAGATGAAGGCAGTGTGATGGTTCTGTTTTCTGTTTACCCATTTCCATATGTAAATAATATCTGAAGCCTGAAAATATGAAATAAGGAACTGCAAATACATGGCTCCCCAGAAAGATTCTATTGCTAATAGGAAAGGTAGTCTAGGAACTGGTTTATAATCAGGCCTCAGATATGGACCATACACGGTAGTACAGGCCATTGTCATCTTTCTTGAAATTTAAAAGGTACAGCATTTGTTCTATCCACCTCTTTCCCTGCTTTCTAAATAGATTTGCTTTCATGGATTCTTGTAAGACTGCAAAATAACCCAAATACTGGTTCAGAACACCCTTTTTTTTCTAAGTTTGGATTTTTCTAAGGAGACAGAAAGTATTCAAGACTATGGAATTTTMCACTTTTCTTGAAAAAAATTGAAAATAGTCAGAATTTATGAGGGAATAGTTCAACCATGACAAGGCTGTCTGTATTATAAATTTACAATACCTGTATCACCTACTGTTTCACTTACGTCTGTTCAACAAATATTGAGATCCGCCAAGTTTCTAACAGTTTCAGAGCTTGGCTGGTATGACGTCTGCTGTCATTGTTGAAAACAAGGGTTTCTAATTCTTCTTTTTATTAACGAAGTGACTTACAGTGTATGTCAAACGGTTTCTTTCTGTAGCCAYTTACTGGTTTGCAAAGTTACTCGTGCCTTTTAAAGCAAATGTTGTAGGAAAATGTGTTAGATAGATAGCTGGGCAATGTTCCTTTTATTGCAGTAAGTTTTTACGTTGKTTTTTTTAGTACAAACAACAAGATAGAGATCATTTACTTGTTTAAAAAGGAAAGTATTTCGAGCAGTGTAGGAGGAATAATTCCTACACAGTTCCTTGCTTTTTCATTGTTTAATTTTAATATTACTGCAACAAATTGAGCTGAGTATGTTGATATGTAAAGAAAAATGAGTGTTCTCCAGAGTTTCAGGTTTCTTTTGAGCATATATACCCTGGAGGCTTTTCTTGGTCTCAGAGGGCTTTAGTGAATCAGAACGAATATGACGGGATCTAGGAAGAAATGTGTTTAATGAACTGCATCACGAAAAGAAAAACAGAAGACAAAATGCTATAATAAAATGTCCACAAAACCACTGGCATAAAACRCATAATAGAGATTACCCCTACAATATATTGGAACTTTTCCCATAGTAATTGAAGCAATATTTGTGGAGCTAGCCATGGGACTATTAATCTGGAGAGAAGCTACAAACCTAAAGCAATTTGAGGCATGTTAAAGTAGAGGTGCTGTCTGCTGTATCCTAAGAATCTAATTCTCTGCATGACAGTGAGTGTTTTGCATGATTATGCAAATGCGTGTTTGATACATGCACTACTATGTAGGTGTGCCTGAATCATAGGTAGGTACATATCTGTAACAATGCATAAGTTTCTCCAAGTGTGTGAGAACACCTTAAGGAGTTACACATAGTTGTTCATCTGTAATTGGAGAATTGCACAGTCTTCTATGCTGAGAGGGACTTTGGAGTTAGAGACTCCCAAATCCCTATGATAGGATGTTCATAGCCTGTGGACTTGAATGGTGTAATTTTTTCTTAGGCGTGTAGGGATGTGGGTTGAATGTTTGCAGTATCAAGAGGTGTTTTGATTTCCCTTCACCGAATCCCAGAATAATAGAGGTTGGAAGGGACCTCTGGATGTGATCTGGTCCAATCTCCCGCTTAAGTAGTCACCTAGCCCCAGTTGTCCGGGACMATGACCAGACAATTTTTTAATATCTCCAAGGAGGGAGACTCCACAACTGCTCTGGGCAACCTGTGCCAGTGCTCAGCCACTCTCACAGTAAAAAAGTGTTTCCTGATGTTCAGAGGGAACCATCTGTGTTTCAGTTTGTGCCCATTGCCTCTGGTCCTGTCACTGAGCACTACCGAAAACAGCCTGGCTCTGTCTTCTTTACCCACTCCTTTCAGATATTTGTTCACATTAAAGAGATTTGCCCCTAAGCCTTCTCTTTTCCAGGCTGAACAGTTCGAGTTGTCTCAGGCTTTCTTCATAGTAGAGATGTTCCACTCCCTTAATCATCTTTGTGCCCCTTCGTTGGACTCTCTCCAATGGCTGTCTTGCTCTGAGGAGCCCAGAACTGAACACAGTATACTCCAGATGTAGTCTCATCAGTGCTGAGTAGAGGGGAAGTGTCACCTCCCTTGACCTGCTGGCAACACTTCTCCTAGTGCAGCTGAGGACACCATTAGCAACCTTTGCCACAAGAGCACATTGCTGGCTCATGCTTAACTTGGGGTCACCGTGACCCCCAGGTCTTTTTCTGCAAAGATGCTTTCCAGCTGGGTGGTTCACAGCATATATTTGTACATGGGCCTGTTACTCCCCAGGTGAAGGACTTTGTACTTCCCCTTATTGAACTTCATCAGATTCCTGTCAGCCCATTTCTCCAGCCTGTTGAGGTCCCTCTGGATGGCAACACAACCCTCTGGAAGATCAGCCACTACTCCCAGTTTTGTATCATCAGCAAAATTGCTGAGGGTATACACTGCCCCATCATCCAGCTCATTAATGATGATGTTACACAGGATTGGACCCAGTATTGACCCCTGGGTTACATATTGCTAGCTACTAGACTCCAGCTAGACCTTGTGCCACTGATCACTGGCCACCACAGCCATTTGGACAGTTTTCAATCCATGTCACTGGCCGCTCATCCAGACCATACATCAACAGCTTCTCTATGAGGATCTTGTGGGAGACTATGAAATCCTTACTGAAGTGAAGGCAGACAATATCCACTGCTCTCCTCTCACCTATGAAGCCAATCATTTCATCATCAGGTTGGTTAAGCATGACTTCCACTTTGTGGATCCATGCTGACTACCCCAGATCACACTCTTGTCCTTCAAGTGCCTCAAAATAGTTTCCAGGACRAGTTGTTCCATTACCTTCCCAGGGATTGAGGTGAGGCTGACTGGTCTGTAGTTCCTTAGGTCCTTCTTTCTGTCTGTTTTTTACAGCAGGAGTGACCATTGCTTTTAACTTGTTTGAAGAGCAAGTTGCTTGAAAAGGGAAGAAAGAATGGTGGGCTATGAGTGACAACAATGTCTACCAGCTGCTCAAGCAAAACAGATAACCAGGGACGAACACAGGATTCAGATGCTTAAACCTAGCCATCTAGTGCCATTTTAGATGTGCTAGGGTCTCATGCCTGATATTCAGCTGCTTCTTCCAAGGGTCACTGCTAGTCCCATGCATTTATTCTAGGGTCAAAAATGGCACGAAATCCCTACAGTTAGGCATTTGAAATACTCTCCAGGTGTCTACCAAGTTAGTATCTTTCTGAGCTTTCCAGAAGATGTGAAGTTTCACTACTTTACAGACTGGACTACATGCACAGCTTGCAAAAATGAACATATGATATGACATCCTCTTCCATGATTTTTCTTCTGTGAAACTGCTTTTCGATGTCAGTCACCTAGGAGTTTTTTTCTCTGAATGATATGAAATGTTTATATTATTATGGGAAGATTTACAAGTCTCTATAGTTTCTAAGAATTACTGTGCATCAAGTGTTCTACCTCCAAGGCATATTTTCACTTTTCCAATATTGTACTATGTTACAAAATTTATATACTAATTCCAGTGGTATTTCATTTGGATAATCCCATCTGTTTTAAGTCTCATCTTACCCATTATATTWTTTTAATTTCTCCAGCAATTTTGTACTGCCAATTTTGCTGACTAATAAATATGTTAATTTGCCATAAGTCATCATGCTCTTGCTATTATAGATAGCAATTTCATACACATTGCACGATGTTTTTAAAATCTTCACACGGCTAGCTCTTCATTAATGTTCACTATAAATTAGTCTTAAAATGATAATATGTTGCCATTCTAGGCTTTAAAAATTTAAATGGCCTTATTAATTGTATTGTGTGTTGGATTTATAACAATTTATTTCAATTTAGAACATTGCTTAGTCAAAAAAAATTAAAATCAGCATGCAGAAAAAAAGAAACATATCCTAGCTTAATTCAAGTTACCATTCTGCAAGTACACTGGATTCATCTGAAGTTTCTTTATGTGGTTTCTTAGCTTTTGCTTTGTAACTCTCTTGTGCTTGTATAAAGAGCGGGGTGGAGAAGCAGCATCAAGAATGTTAAATGGAGAAATCCGCATCAGTAATGCCAAAATGACCATCAATTTGTAATCAACAAATTAGAGCTCTGCACATAGTGAAAGTGACAGAGAGAAGCAGGCAGTGCTGGAACGTACATATCAAGGTTATGCTCTGACAGCTCTGACAAGTGGCACCAGCCAGGTCTCCCATCAATCAGGTATTCTCAGCAGAAGCTGCAAACACTGAATTCATTTTGTGAAGTAATCACTATTCGCTAGCCAGAAGAATGAAATTGTCTCATTTGTTTTTAGACATCACCTCACCTGATCTTTGAACCTAAAGCTGCTGTTGTTGTTAATAACATCTGTTATTGTACTCTGCTAATGCCCGATTGTAGCAAATCCATTCGTAGTGAATGCTCTGCAAATACTGTGCTGGAAATGACCCTTGCCCAAAATAACCTGCAGCCTAATTTGAAATTAATTCAATCAATGCATATGATAAATGAAGGAGGAAGAGAGATCTTGAAACTTGCTATGAAGTGAAGTAATAGATTATTCAAAGCAGGTGAAAGGTAAAATAAAAGTCACTTTAATCTATAAACTTGTTGTGAATAATGGTTATTGAAAGAAAATGTGTAATGAGGTCAGAAAAGTTATGCAAGTTAAGCTCATAATGAACTGAAAAAAAAGCCTCTGATTAGAAGCTTTCAGGGAGCTTGGTGAGGTTGCAGAAATTGTCATAAACTCAGTGTTAATTTTTTTTAAGATGAGAAAAAATATCCATATAATGAACCATCTGTGACTTGGTTTGATACCTTTGTGGACATTGCTTCTCTGGAGAGCATTTTGTTCAGTCTTTGCTTCTGCGCTTCTTCCTGAAATACTTCTACATAGRCATTTAAACTGTCTTGGAGCTGAGGAGCTGTAGTTCAATGGTTGGGTCTGTACTATGTAAGAATTACAATGCTCTGACACTCAGAATTTTTGAGGGTAAGCACTGTGTTTTCATGTCTGCTTTTTTTGATATCCAGCATAGATCAGCTCTGACCAGATAAACTGAGTAGAACATTTTTAACCACAATGTTATAGAGTATGTACCCCACCTTCACCACTGGCTGTTGGTTTGGCATTATTACAATGCCGTTTTGTTATTACAATACAGGGTGGAATCTACCTGTATTGTAGATTTGGTTGTCTTCAACATGCTTTAATTTGCCAGAGCAAATCAAGCTTAAAGCAGCAGCCAGACTGAATGTGAAGATCAATGTCTCAGCAATATAACAAGTTTCCCAAAATCTACAGTGGCTACTTAAAAATTTTTCTTGCAGTTCACAGAAAGAAATTAGAAGCATGATGAATATGACTTCCTGCCTTTAATTTTCCTGAAATCACTGTCCTACCTTTAGATGGCAAGACGTGCTGTAGTGATAACCAGGTAGACCTGGTAGCCACGCAGCAGCTCGACTATTTGGGCATATGCAGAAATTAACAGGTGTCTTTGGCAGGATTAGCACCCGGTAGAATATCAAATTGGAGACCTGAGGATGCTGATGTAACTACACAATAGTTGCATTTTTCTTCTATTATTTCAGCGCCACAGTTGGGATCCAACAAATATGGTTCTCATCTGTTAGTGTGTTCAGACAGGAAGCACTTTCATTATGGTTTTTTTTTAAGGTTTATATGAGCAGAATAGATTCTCATTTAACCATAGAGACACCAAAATAACTGGCCATGTTTTTTACCCATGCATATATTTATCATAAGTTGGTAATAAATAGAAAGGAGGGACTAATCTTTTTTTGAAATTTTACAAATTATGCAGAAGATCCCACTCTTTGTAGAATATACAGGGCTTGTATACATCTATTATTCCTGGAACAAGGCCTCTTTTTCTCCATCATGTGTGGATGATGTTGTAAGACTTCATATGTTCATCCATGATTTCTTGGCATCTTTACTGCTTTCACCAAGCTGTGTAGTATCTAGAAAGCCTGGAATTATCCACTTCTGAGTGTTACAACTGAGTCTTAATAGGTTTATGCATCCAGGAAGTGCTGAACCTATTGCACATGCACATCATTAATTGAAATCTTGAAGTTTAGAAAAATCCAGAGTTCTTCAAGAACAGCAGAGCCATCAAAACAGATCTATATCAGAAGATTATGTGGATGGAGCATTGCAGGGACCACAGTGCTGATTATTATTCCTGATTTATCAAGGAAGATGAAGAATGAGGAAAGTTAAAGTGAAAATGTAGAAAGGGCTGATGCTGCTCTGCTGTTGCCAGTCAGTAGAAGCCTTGAAATCCTGACAATCTGAAGTACCAAACATGAGTGAGGCAGCTCTTCTGTGCTCATCCTCTTCACATTAAGCACATATTGGAGAATTTCCTTTCCTGTTTGGCATTGGTATACAGAACCTGTGTGGAAGAGAGACAGTTTTTTCTTCCTACAAGTGACTGGCTAAACAAAGGTCTTATGTATCCAYATTCATGACAGGTGAACTGCAGCAAACTAACTCTCAAATTAAGTGGATGCTCCTACCCTCCTGCAAACTCAAGTTCATGTTGCAGTACACCATGGTAACATGGAGAGCCACGTCTGGGATGATGATATTAGGAGCAGTTTATTGGTTTGGGTGGTTTTGGCTSTGCCATTAGTAAGCTGGGTATCTTTAAACAAGATGCTTGATTTTTCTGAAACTTCCTCATCCATATGAGGCCTCTTTAAAATACTTTGAAATATACTAGCAAAAAGTCATATTCATATGAATGTGCATGTGGGTATAAACTAATTAAAAAAGCTAGATAACAGTAATGACAAAAATAAATAATTTATACATGGCCTGCAATTATTAAGGATATTATTTAACTATATATAGAACCATTCCTGGGTTTTATACGAAAAAATTAACTTCCTCTTATTGTGTTATGCAAATTGCTCTGACTATTTTTAGCAAATTGATATAGGCACTTAAAAAATCAGAATATTACTAATGATGGAGAAACAGCAGTGTAAAGTTTTTTGTAAGCTGAGTTAAGAGCAAAGTGGAAACCAACAGCCTACAAAATATAGCTGAAGAGAATTAATGAGAGTTTTCCTAAGGAAAGATCTGAGACTTGTTTCCTTCATCTACACAGTCCTACCTGTTTCCTCCATCTACATAGTCCTTCCTTCTCACTGCTCATAGAAAGACTAAGGGAGGGCACAGAGAACACTATTCAGACTGATTGTATATACAGGAAGTAATAGAGTTGTTAATATCCCATTGTTTTACCACAAGTTGAAAAATCAGTCTGGTATTTGGTGCAATAACTCATTTTACAAACACTGAGGCAGACAGACAGCCACAGAGGTAAGCCAGTCCATCGTCAGAGCTTGGCACGGCATCACGGTGCAGGAATTGGCACTCTCAGTATTTGGTTTGGCTAAGTCATGCAACCTCAGAGGAGAGGGGAAGGGTTTCTCCTCTCCCCCCTGCCCCAGGATGTCTTCCATGCTATTGTTCCTTTCAAGATTCATATGTACTAAAGACATGCTCATTGTAATTTTTCAAATACCCTGTTGGCAAATTAGCTTTGCAGTATGGCACATATCCCGCTCTTCTGATGCTTATTTCCTAACTAAATTGTTCCGTTCTGCACAACCTATTGTTTCCTTCTTTTCATTTCTCTTCAAAACAAATAATACTACATTTAGAAAAGTGGTATTTTTGAAATGAAAAACAATTAACCTCATATGTGCTCTAGGGCTTACAGGATAGCATACATCTTGCTGTACGTCTGCAGATGGCTCTCATTCGGATTCGCATACAGCACACTGGATTTGGACATCCTGCACTCTCTGTTACTGACTCAGTAAAATTAAAAACTTGTCTTTTGTGCTGGCACCGGTTACAGCAGTTATGATGGTCAGCGTGTTGAAAAGATTCATGAGAAAGGAGCGAATAACTCTAAATTTACCAAAAATTGTATGGGCAAAAATTGTAGCTAGATTGTCCTGAATTCCCTCTCCAGGGCAAAAGAAGGGGCTAAGACATCTTCTTGCATGTGTGTGTGATCTGTACACAGAGACAGCCACAATGAATTCAGGATGATTGCTCAGAATTAATGCCACCTCTATATACAAAAGCTGTGAAGATGCCACAAAAGCTAATACTACCTCACTATGGTGCAGGAAAAGACTGCACATTGCACCTCTTCAGAAGGTGGCAAACCTGCCATTCTAATTTACATTTCTGCCCTATTCAGGTTTCTGCTGTATCATAGTCCCCTCTTATCATTACACAGTGCAAGCCAAAGCTAGAAGTGAAACCATTAACATTGGCATGCCTCAGAGAGGGGGAGTGAAGCATGAAAGACAATCAAAATAACTCTTGCATTTAGAGTGGAACAATTTTTATATGGCACTGAGTTCACTTGGTGGAAAATGCTGTAACTGGAGACTGAAATCAGGCATAGATTCTGCATCTGTGTTTGTGTGTTTGTTTTAAATCAGCAGAAACAGTAAAAGAGAAGTTTTTCTAAAGAACAAAACATTTCATTTTTTATTTTTTACATTAAAATATTTCATTTGGAGGTATAGAAGCATTTAAGCAACATTCAAAAATTGAAATACTTGGTATTTTAATTTTGAATGACATCTTATGTATTTCAGATTTACATGTGTAAGTTAGAAAAGAAGAAGACAACAGGTTTAAAGAACCCTAAAATAATCCAAGGACACCCCGAAAATCAATTTCCAGTGTTTCTTGCATTTGTTTTTTCAACACCTTGTAAAATGTCCTTTTCAATCTCCCCCCCCCCCCCCGCCTCTTTCTGCAGATTTCTTGGCTTCACTCAAAAAAACCAGTCCACATTTACTACGAATAGCTTTGCTTATTTGGTAATGGGACTGAAATAGCAGCAGTATTATAAAGAATGAATCTAGTACATTAATACTGCAAAAATGTTTTCATCAGCAAACTGCCAAACGCTTCATTCACTTTTATGGAACAATGTTCAGAGCAGAAGTTTATCTTCACCCTCTTTGACTCAAACACAATGGGAGACTATTACTGCCAAGTCCATCTAAACAGATGACCTAATGACACCRGTCACTAGTTCACAGCAAGGGCAGTAATGCGGTGTTCCTCAGCAGTCCCGAGCTGAGATATACCTCAGCTTTCCCTTCCTGCTGATTTCATTCTACGCCTGTTATAATTTTATATTTTGCAATCATGCAAATGCATCCTCTTTTTTAAAAAGTGATAACAAATAATTTCTGCTCACAATGACATGGAGCTGTTAGGAGTATGCAATTAGTTATGATTCACATCAAAACTAAAATATGCTCAGGTATTTGCAGTACAAGATAAACTAGCTGCTCCACATGTGCAAAAGAGTCCTAGAAGTTCACAAAGATCATACATCTTTTAAATTTGTCAAAGTTACACTATGACAAACTAACTTTTTTATGGAGGAAATAGTCCCGTGATGGATGCCTCTTTTAACAAAAATTCTGTGTGGTAAAATATGTCTTGGAAATACTTCCCTAGAGAAATCTTTGTGTTTTCCTGAGAAACTTCAGAAACAGCGAAACTTCAATAACTGCAGAATGTGATTTTTTCCCTCCTTTGTTTTCATTGTAGATGTTCTTCCCAGTGATACCCTGTTGCTTGCCTTTCTCCATATCTAAGGTCTACTGGTTTCCATTCCCTAGGTAGTTACACAAAGAACACAAACCTCCAGCATCTACCATYCTATTAGAGATCCAGGAGATGCCTTTATTCCCCTTCTCCACAGCCCCAACTTGCCACTGGTCAAATATATGCCCTTCAGATGTATGCGTCTGTCAGGGAAATCTCTTTTAGCTTCTTAGACCAGAGACTAAAATGAGACTCCCTACCTCTTCCTTCCATATCAACATGAAGGCAAAACTGCAATTAAGGCTTGTCAGGTCCTACATTTCAAGCACCTGTGATTAAGTTTGGAACAAACAGACCTATTTTTTATTCACCCAGCAATTGCATACACCAGTCAGAGAAAAAGGGTTCAAACTATTAGATCAAGTGCCTGCAGCTTGTCACCTGCTCAGAGTTTAAATGAGCACAGCTGTCTCAAAAGCACCCCAAGGAAATTCTGCTTGACACTTTTTCTGATAAGCCACTGTTCTTCTCCCATTTTTTTCCTCATGGTGGGGCATTCAAATGATTCGTTTTGTTCTATCTTTTACTCTGTCTTTGGCAAAATTAGTCTGCAGTCTTTCTGGAAACATGTAGGTGAGACCACTGAGGAACAGGAACTCAATATTCTCATTTAGCTGTTGGTTTCCTACTTGCTCTCCCTAACACACTCTATCATACTTTAATTTATGCACTCAGGCAAAATATTRTACAGCAGATATATTGAGGCATGCACATACAGCATGCACAAGATAATGCTCTGTCTTCCCCATCATCTCATCTTCATTTTTTCCTGCATAGATTCTCAGCACATCCCCAGACAAAAAAACCTTCCCCAGTTAGGTTCAGCAAGATCCCTGTGAAACTGCATGAGCCATTCCTTCATCTTCTTGAACTTTGGAGGCTGTTTTGGTACAATGGTGTTATTAAAAGTGGAATTTTGAAAAAAGTTGTGAGCTTTTAGTTAAACACAAAAGTATTCTCTAAATTATGTATTATTTCAGACTTTTGAAAATCCCTTGGTTTATCCACAGAATTCTGGGTATTTCTCAGCATTTCATTTGTGTTTTATTGTAAAATAAATGGTAAAGTTTATTTACTAAATATACATTCATGCTGCTCATTGAATTTTCTATCACAAAAAAAAAGAGTTCTTTTAATTTTTTATAAAGTTAATTTCAGTTTTTATTCCTATATAATAGTGCCTCCTTTTAGTATTCTCCTAAACCAAATGGATTACAGAGTAATAGCTTCTTCCATATTCCTCTCTGCAACTTAATACAAAATGCAAAATGAAATATACTAAGTGAATCCCACTTTAATTTAAATCATATATCTGCAGATTTGTGATGTCCTTTCCTTTATTTTTTCTGTGGTTTGTTGATTGATAAAGAGTATTTCTCAATGTATGTGATGTCTCCTATTCATACCCTTTGTGTCAGACTAAAATGTAAGTGGAAGAACTTTGCTTAATAGCAATATACTCTCCATACGAGTTAGATGCAAACTCAGAGACAACTTTGAAGGCAGAGGTAATGTCTAGAAAAACTTGAGACATTTGTCTCTTTTTGAGTGCCTGATACTAACAAAAAATGAATGTGGCAGCCTTAAAACCCTGCAGACTTTTTCTGATCTGAGATCAGATATGTTCAGATCCTTCCTATGTTCAGGTCCTTATCTGAACTAACTACAGATCTGTCTGGAAGTGAATAGAAGTTGCCTCTGTGTACAGCTCTCCAGCCTTTCACTGAAATAGCACGTTAATTTGTACTTTTCCAACAGAGTTCTTTGCTTATTTTCTTGCACATAACTTGGTCTAATGTTACATGGAAGTTGTGATGCCCTCTAATTTTATACAAAGTGTGTTTCCTCAAAAGTGAATTGATTTCCATCTTTGTAAAAGTGCCTCATTAGAAAGTTTTTAAGTTCCAAAGGCAACATGATTGTGCATTGTGAAACAAGACCTTTTGTTTTTTTACCATTACTGGTATTGTTTTATTCCTTCCTTTACACTCAGTGGACTAATGGAATTCACCTGTATCATATTTTGTTCCAAAAATTCTAAGTTTTCGTTCCATAAAAATGTGGTTCTAGCACTTCCTTTTGTTATGCAAACCTTAAAAGCACCAGCTAATTTTAAGGAATTGTATTTTCTCAGAATCTGCAACAATCTAAACCAATATTTTTGATAAACTTGAACAATCAATGTTAATCTTTGCCTTAAGAACAAGCAGCTAGGTATGATTACTGCCTGATGTTTTTGTATAGGAAGTCTATGATGTAATATGGCCTTGTCAGTACAAAAATATATAACTAGATGGAGGCCATAAAGATATACTGTTATTGCTGCAGTGTCTTTTATTAGAAAAATAAATAATAGAGGAACTACTGCATTAGTGATTGCTAGTCTTTAACTAGATTAAAGAAAATCTCATTAAAAAATTATCCAACATTTACATGGTGCCACCAGTATTAAAAAAAAGCATTGACACTGACACTTCCCATATGTGTTTAACTTCTGCTTGCTTAAGTCTACAGAATTTCTGAAGGTAGTGTAGCAGCAGAATGTAAAAGCTATAGCTGACTGTGAAAGTTATAGTTCATAGTCAGCTTTTGCACCTTTTTTTTTTTTTTTTTATGTAAAGCAAAGACTTTAACACTATAAAACCTGTCCTAGGGACAGAAAGAGAGAGATATTTGATGATTCCTTCCCTTATGCTATGGTCTTCATAGGATTTTTGGTTGCACTGTAGTTCCCTTTTGCATCTTCTCAGATAAAATTCTATTTAAATGTGCATCAGCTCCAGAAATCCTGATTCAATTTCAGTTATAAATCGCATTTCATGGTCTCTTTTTCTTCCTGTAGAATAACAGTAACATTACACCAAATTATCATCTTTGTTTGTGGGAGACTTGGGATCTCTGTCTCACAAAGAACATGGGACGGGGGAATGCTGACTTTACGTCACGTTTTTTCTTTATGAAACAGCTGGACTGATGTTAGCATCATTCCTGCTGGGACCTTTGCAGGTTTAATTACCATAACTGTTGAAGTGGATCTGCTTATAAAAAAACCTGTCTGTACCAGTACTCCCAGCCAAGCAACTGGATGCACTTTTCCTTAGAGGACTACCTCAGGCATTTTGAAAAATTTTAAAGTGCAGATTTTGCACACATTATTTAAGTCTGAATTCAACGGAATTTCATGGGTGTAAGTGATCCCTGACTTTGATCCTTAAGTCCTCTTGGACACTATAGCTTTTTGCAATGTTTGTGATTTTATGAAAAAGATACCACGGTTCCTACCATTCCTTCAGTAAAGTTTCTACATGTAAATAAAATATTTTAAAGAAAAGTAAACTGTAGATTTGTTGTGCTTATTATATGAGAAACTTCTGTATTTATTTATGTTTTATTGGTTTTGATTGATATGAAGGAAAATAGTTTTTAATCTTACTTCACATATTTAAGAAAACAAACACAGATCACAGATGTTTTTATTGTAATTTCTTAAAAGGTGCATATTTTTACCTCAAATGATACAAAACATTGGGAAATCATAACAAGTTTCTGGCACAATCTCATCCTTGTGGTACAAAGCATATTTTCATACAAACAACAGATTGCTTGGATACACTTTTTTTGGTGTTTCTAGTTGATGTAGACTTCTTTGTGGTTGGATGTAGTTTTTCCAAGTAAACAAAACATAAAAATGTTAACTAGTACTTTGAGTTTCCTTTTTTGAATTCTGTCAATTGTGTGATAAGTCCATGTCCCAAATGGAAAGACAGGCAGGCAAACTCAGGGGCTTGCGTCCTTTTCATAATTGAAAAGAGATGCTCTGTTTTGCCTAAAACGGTGGGGACACAGAGGGCTACAAAGATTTATAAGGTGTCAATACCTCTTTCATGTACCTACAAGCTTTTCATTCTGTTTCTTTTTCCAGACTAATCAGGTTAAAACACATTTTATACCTTTTGCTTTAGTATATCAGGTGCATACTAAGTTGTTCCTAACTACAAAGGTAGGAGTCCTTCAGAAAATGCTCCATGCTCTGAGGCAGTGACTGCTTTCAATCTCTTCTGCTCATAGGACACAAACCCCAAAAGTTCTTTCTATCCAAACTTGAATTCTCATCATGCTTTGGAAATATATGTCCCCTTTGCTGAAATATCACTTGACACAGAAGTGAATCTGTAGCTGAAAAATAAAATGATAACGACAAACAGAGAAACCTTATACAACTGTCTGAACAAAGGAAGGAGTGTGAGGAGGAGGAGGATGTTTAGAAACCTCCCTGCAGAAATAACATAACCAAATGTTTATTTGGGTGTTGGAAATGGCATATATAAATAGTGAAGTTAAAGGAATGAACAGCAAGTCTGGATAAATGAGGAACTGCAAATGTCCTACAAAACAGCAGAGGAGAAACCTGGAGTGATCCTTCTGCCTGTCACCTCTATGAGTGGCTTGGTGCTGCTCTGGATGCTCCTGATGGACCACCACAGAGCTGTCCAGAGAGCCACACCATGATGATTAGAAGTTGTATCTCCTTTCTTTCTTCTTTGTCCCTCTGCCAACAGGTGCCACAGGGTGATGTTTTCTTCCCCCCACTAAAACATGGAGGTGTGGACATTATCGTTTTTTTTCAGCTATATTACTGTGGAGACATTGACCTCCTGCAGAAGGGGGAGTGGACAGCAGGGGTGATAACTTTTTAAATTAGTAGATAAAGATTAGCTTGAGTTTATCCTTTAGCACCCAGATAGTTCAGAGAGGAGAGAAGAAAACAGAATTAAAACCTATAGTCTTCTCATTACTTTTGATATCCAGCTCTATATTAATTGGAGAAGGCTATATATGAATTGGTGAAGGTATGTGAATTAATATATAATGATGTTAAAAGACAGTTTCCTTTTCTAAAAAAAAAAAAAGTATCATTAAAGAAAATAAATGCCTTTTGAAACAGGTGGCTTATTATTAACAATTTGCATAGGCAATATGAGGCCAAAAATCCCTATATTCTAAACCAGGCTGAACAAAACCAATCTTAATTACATGTGTTCGGCAAGTAGATGTAGTTTCTACTAAAATAACAATAATGCACATGAATATGGTATCTCAAACTGAAAGAGAAATAAGTCTGCAGAGAGCATTCAGAGAAAAGGTAGAAAAAACTTTACAAGCAGTCTGGTAACCTACTTGCCCGATTACCTGCTTTTATATGAATAAAAAGTAAACTGGACCTGAAATGTAAAGACAGGACTTTGGAGACACAGTTCATGTCTTTAAATAATGGTGCAGTGAACTGCCAGCGGTTGTTCAGGACTGGCTCAAGTACAATTCTCAAGTATGAATATATTAAGTAATCAGTCACAAGGACCTATGTGACTAATATTGTCTCCTATAAAATTTAGGAACACAAACCTGACCTGTAATGAAATGTGATGAAGTGGGGATTTCTTGGAACTTCATTTTGCCCCTGGATACATCAGTAGAAGACAGGAAATTAGATGTCTCTGAAATAAAAAAGAAAACCAACTTGATGATCATAACCACAAAAATCCCTGTCAAATCTATTCTGTGCATATTAAAGAGACTTCTGACAAAAAAAAGAAAAATAAAAAAAGGAGTATTTTCTAACAGGTTTTCTAAATATTAACCTGCAGAACAGAGTTAGAGGGAACACTGACTAGGAAAGACCAATGACTAAATGATTACCAGAAGGGGCCTTTGCCTATGCCTATGACAGATCACCTCAGATTTCTACTGTTAAACCTAATAGACACCTAACAGACTTCTCTTCTTAATTTTAATAAATTACCTCTTGAGCTGGCAAGTGTGGTTTTGATTATGTCCTTAATTTTAGCTTTTGCTAGATATGCAAATATACCCACACTTTCAAATGAGTTGAAACTTACATCTCAACATAGTGATTCTGCCCTTTGATTTGTTACTAACAGTAATATTAATAATACCTTATTAATTAAGCCTTTTGACTTTGAAACTGAGGAATCTAATGGGTATTTAAGCTTCTTGCCTTACAAAACCAGGCAGAATAGTGTTTGCTTTCTGCTTCTGGAAACTGAGTTTGTTTCCAGGCAAAGACACCTGAATGAAATTACATCTTTTCTCTTAGAATTTCTCTGTCTAATATTTAGAAGACAAACCAAATCAACATAAAACTGAAGTTGCAAGGAAGAGCTTTCATAGGGAAGGAGGGGAAATAGGCTGGAAAAATTGGCTCATGGCAGCGTGAGCTTCTGGAGTATGGTACTTACCACTTTACACCAGAAGGGTTGCTGCACTTCATCACACCGAAGTTTAGRTGAATAGTACTTTTATACTGTTTTAGGATCCAAAAAGTAAAAGTAATATATAATTACTTTTCATTCCGTTCAATCTACAGAAAAATAACGACCAGGGTAAATATCAGATAAGAATCCTCCCCTACCCACCCACCCCCAATCCCTCTAGCTTTTATTAAAATAAACGTTAGCTTAAGGAATTTATTTTGAGCATTTACTCACTTTTACAGAAAGACACCGGTTCCAGCACTTTTCGGTAGGTGTCCAGTCTGACATTTCTGTATAGTGTCTCCCAGGAACAATAAAATCTCTTCCATGCCTGCAGGCTCCATTATCTGCCTTACTTTTTCCCCTTTTGGAATCATTACCTTGAGTGACTCACAAGGTCTTAATAACACTGAAAGTTAAGAGAGCCTGTATTAAAATGTAGTGACCCTTAACAACTTCGCTTGGCTAAGTGACAGGAATAATAGTTGGTTACATGGAAAGCATTATTACCGATTTGCATCTCCTGCTAGCTCAGATTTGATTTCAGAAAGCCTGAAATGCTTAGAGCCAAACCTTCCTTGGCTCACATCCTCTTCTGACACAGTACTTTGCTTGAAGATGAAGAGTAGTCCCGTTCAAACCAGAGCCAAATTCAGCGGGACTTTACAGTGAACACTGAGCAGGTTCTTGGGTCTTCGGTAGGGAAAGACATCTAATCGGTGGAGGATATCACCAGAGTAGGTGATGGGTGGGGAGCAAATATCACATTGGCAACATAGGTGCCTCTTCCAGACAGCGGCAGTGAGATATGAACACAGCTTGCCGATATGCAGTGGACTGGCATGGGTGTACCATGCATGGCAACACTAACATGGTTCCCTGCCTCCCCGAGTTTGGGGATCTATGTATGCCAGGTCTCCTTGAAACAGGGGTGAAAATCAATTTCCTGTCTCCTTAACACATCATGTGCATCAGAGAGAACAGAAGTGCTAGCTTCAGATGGATGGAGATACACTTGAAGTTATCTCTAGTAACAGATTAATGCTTTTTCTTGATGACGTTAAGAAGGTTTAAAACCATATGCATATATTGTACTGCTTTTAAATTCTAATAAATACAATATTAATGTTATTTTGATTGCCAGTTATCTCGTAAGGTAAGTCTTTTATTCAAATTCATTGCAGGTTTGACACTGTGGAAACTCCTTAAATTAGAAACACTTACTTGGCTTACAGTGAAAATTAAATACATTTTAAAATACCTTGACATTGTGGAAATTAGATTTCTGAAACCAAAGAAAAGGAGTAGATGCAAAGGAGTTTTTCTCAGGTAGATCGTTATTATAGAGTTGTTTTGCAAGGTCCAGTGTATGGTAAAAACCAATCTCCAGAGCTTTACCKTATTTAAATCAGTCACCTACTAAAGGGCCTGGGCTGGATTTGTGGACCATATTAGGTGAATAACACAGTATTGTTTTATGGCAAATGCATTTTTTAGCTGCTATAGGGTATATTGCATATAACTCTTTGGTGCTGACTTAAGGGCCTTTACAACACACATCAGGCTGTTTAAATCATTAGAGAGTTATTTTTCTTCCCCTGAGGAATCATAAAGGGAAGCCCTGCTAACCTGTCAGCTCCCCTCTACCCTCCTTTCCCTCTTTGTTGTACGAAACCTTAAATATGTAGATGGGATTTCTGGAGCTTGGCTGGTTTCAGAGCAACCTGGGGACTGATTTGGTTGAGCTGCCCAAAGCCCATAAGTTCGGGACAATTGGATGGAAACAGGAGGCCAAGTTCAAGGGCAGGAAGCTGGGTGAAAAAGTCTGATGATTTGAGTATCCAAGGCTTCCAGGAGGAACGTTTTCCCCTTCAGTCATAAAAAGTAACGGGAGGCATGATGCCTCAATGTTATGGCTGCTAAAACAAAAGGAGAAAAGGTAACTCAAGTTTGGGAATATAGCATGGACTGAATTGTGTATTGTTGCAGTGGAGGCTGAGTTTTGAGATCCTGCCAGGAGCTCTGGTAAGTATGATTGGGATGGGGCAATGTTTTTGCGTCATGGTAATGTTATTCATAACTGTAAGGGTAAGCTCTATCCTTACATTAAGACTAGGAAGACTGAAGAAAACTGTGGATAATGGTGGCTTCAGAAGGCAGTGAGACAAAAAAGGAAAATTCAGAGTCACATAAAATGAAGTAAGATTCAGGACTTCTGTGGAAAATAGTAGACACATCAGGAAACWTACAGATCCAAAAGTATTGGAGAAGAAAATCCTTGAGACAATGAAAATGTCCCAATATCCCCCAACCTATTACTTGTGCTATAAAAACAGCACAAAAATATTGAATATTGCTGCTTTGATAAATTATGAGTTTGAGTTTATTGGCGAATTTTATCTGAGGAGATGACATAGGATGCTTTAATTTTCTCTGCATTTTCAGTCTATTATCACTATTAAAGCATATAAGAACTTCAATACTGGCCATCAGATGAAAAAGACACAGAGGAGACAAMTGCTCTCCAGAGACATCTCTTTAATCTGATTCACTTCAGATTATTTTTCACCCTGTCTGGAGTAGGTGAAAATAGAATAAGACCTAAACCCCTTGAACGATTTTAAAATTTTTAAAGTTGTGTCTTATTCCTCAGGGTTTAATTTAGAGAGTTATGAATTTTTTCTTGAGATAATTTAAAAAATAATATGAAAGATGGATATTTTGTGCTTGCTTCTTTGATTTTCCTTTAGGCTACTGAGAGCGGTATTCTAAATGCTTTCTAAATTGTTTTTCCCTTTTATGTTCTCTTTTTGTTTTTTTCCCTTCCTCTTTTATGTCTGCTGCTCTGTAAATTTTGCTAAATATTATCAGCTTTTGAAAGATTCCTGAGAGACAGAGTTAAACGTCATTTTTGCCAGATTTTCCTAAACAGGGGAGAAAAAATAAAATTCAGTGACTCCAGATGTCTGTGATTTTTCAGATATAAGAAGTTGTCATTTCCTCATGTGACAGACTTGGACCACTGCTCTGAAAAGGGCAACCTCCCGTTCAGAGGGACTTTCTCCTAGTGTCTGAAAGGTCTGATTTGCCTGTTGAATGAAACTGTGAATTGCAGTCATTGTCTAGGATTGTACATCTGGTGGGTGGGCTAGTTATCCTTGAATGCTGAGGATAAGAGGCATGTTGAACTTTCCTCAGCACTGTGAGAAGTGTCAAGTTTGAGTTTCATAGATAGTATTCATAACATCAGCAGCCTATGTTGCTGAAGACACATGTAGTTTTGTGACTTTATATGGATGGTTTTAAAGTATGTTATCAAGTGAATATTTATTAAATAAATTTAAAAGGAGTTTAGATGTAAGGGAAAGATCAATCAATTTTTTGCAATGTTACTTGAGGACTTCAGATGCAATTCTGATTTCAAAGCACCTGAATGAATGTTTTCAAAAGTTCCTCTTTCCTCAGCATGGAAGCCTTTGGGACATTTAGGAAGCAATAAAATTCTCAAAAACCTTGAAATTAGCAGGAGAACTGCTGTTGAAGACAATTTTATTAYATAATTTTATTTTTTCTTATTTAATTAACAATGTATACACAACTGAGATTACTTCTCCAGTGTTTTCCCTCAGTGTTTGTATTCACACACTGAATCTTGCTTTCTTGTTTTATATATGCAAATTCATACTCAAACACACCATGTCTGACAAAATTGGTTTAAATGAAATCACTCCCTTACATAAACATTTATACCAATAGTAAAGCTAGATGTTTTCAGGTTCTGAAATGTAGAATTTCCCTTTCTTACCTAGCATGTCCAATTTATCACTTTTGCATATTTTTGCAATTCTGGGAACCAGTCAGTATTTGAATTCTATTGTGCATTTTTCTGCCAAATTTTGCTGACTCTGGACCTTTATGTGTGCTTGGGATAAACATTTATATTTTAGATGTTTAATCAAACTAAGCCTGACCTTCCAACCTTTTGGTGAATACTTCATAGCTATTAGTTATTCTGTTGTATAATAAGAAACATTACTTCTTACAAGTAAGATGCCAACAGCAGGCTGTTACTGCTGAAGTTTCTGTGACAATAGATACTGGTCAATATACTGATAGTATCACCAAAGTTTCCAGGGTGTTTTATTTAGCTTTTGCTATCAAAGGTGTTGACTGAAATCAATACTTCCGTATCCATTTGTATAGGTAGGTGAGTTGTGCTAATTAATGACACATTTTCAATGATGATTTTTTTTAATAACTGTGTAGATGAAGAGTCTCAGGGATGAAAGAAATGGGAAACGCTTGGGAAAACAAAGTAAGTCACGTTTGCCTCACCATGTTTCTGGAAGGGTGATCTTTGTGGATTTCCTCACTGAGGACAAAACAAAGTGCCTCTCAGAGTCTAAAGTGTATCCCCCTCCTAAGGGTTTGGCTGTCGATGCTCAAGACCAGTTTTGCTATGGTGCAGCCGTGTAACTTTGGATCCAACCGCTGGGAAAACACAGAGGTAGTAAGAAGAAATGAGAAGAGCCTCCCCTTGCCTGGACGATGATTTCCACCCTTGGTGCCTGCCCGAGCTGTATCGCAGCTGTGCCTGTGCCTGTGCCTTGCACTTCCCCGGACCTGACCTGTCCTTGCTGAACGGGCTCCCTGGCTTGACCTGGGACCTGCACCCTCGCTATGGACCTGCCTGGCCAGCTGTGCCGTGGCCARCCCGGTCATCATCACCAGACCTGCTTTCCTCTGCTTGTTTGGGTAGGGTGGGAATGACAGGGAGGGCAGTGCCTTGCCTTGCTGTCACTTGTGGCACCCAGCTTGCTTTCCCTTACAGAGCAGCCCTCTCTTGCTGCTGAAAGCGCACATTTTGAAAGATACCGGGCCTTCCTACAGAAAGTTTATAATTAGTAGGGTGTTTTAACATTCTGAGGGCATACTGGGACTCTGTTTTGGGTCTGGATTTATGCAAATACTGTAGTAGAGAGATAATATTACAGAGTTTTGGGAAAAGCCAATGAACCTGGCACTCAGTCTTCTTTGTTGTACCCAAATTAGAGCCCATATTGCCTACATTCTCCACCAATTTGTTACACTAAATTTTAACAGCCTAGGTTGCTCAGAAGAAAGGTACTTTAAGTGAGATCGTTSCTAGTGCAGTAAGAACATGTTCTGGACTTTTGTGATGGTTGTAGGCTAGTGCCCTCAAAAAGCACTCCCAGAAGGGCTCCCCACACAATTGCCATGTAAGAAAGTACAGGCAAGTTGACTGCACTCTCCATCAATTTGTTGCATTTAAATTACGAAGCTAAGACAAGCCCTATCCCTGAGGCCTTGCACAGCTAGTAAAAAGCCTGTGGCCTGTTGTTAGCAATGACAACAATGTATTTACTAGGTTACAGGACTGTATAGCCTTAAATCTAAGCAAATAGTTTGCATTAATATCCAAGTATCTAAGGAAAGCAGCCATATCTACAGGGAAACCGCTTTCATTCAGGGTTATTCATCTCCTCCTACACTTCTCAAGAGAAAATCTGCTGTTGGTGCCACACAGCTAGATAATTTCTTTCTGAACATTCAGCTACTTCCAGAAGGTTGTGGAGATCAGGCTATTTGCTAGCCATCTATGAAAGTCTGAGGGACGATAGAAAAGTGATTTATGTGCTGGTTTCAGGTCAGCTGATTCCTCTATCATCCAGCATGAATGGTGAGGATCATCTCCATGAGAAGGCAGGACTCCAGTGCCTGAGAAGGAGCTGTGAGATGTCAGCTTGGCTGCTTCTTCCAGGAGAAGGCAATGAGTTCTTACTTCCCTTTTCTGCAGAGGACGAGATGGTGATAGGGTCTGATAAATGTTTAATGATAACTTTTTTGTTAAGCCACTTCTGACTGTCATTTTTGTATTCTTCTTGGTTTCCCATTTCAGAGCGCAACTAGGCGTGGGCTAAAAAGGGGAAGAAAAGGAATGAAAAAGTCCACAGGAGAAGTCCTTACAAGATGGCCCTTTTCACTTTTGCACTTACTTTCTGTGAAATACTACTTGATTTTGTTTTGAAAAATGAATGTCAAAGGCCAGAAGCTCAATTCATAAATTTCATAAACATTTCAGCAAATGCATCCAAGTTGGCAATACTGGAACTTTTCTGAGACTTTCTTATAAGTCAAAAGAGTGAAAAAAAAACCAACCTGAAAACCTCCCAATCCTCTGATATGTTTACCGACTATACTTGCCAATAACCTTTGTGTACTTTTCTCCTTCTTTTCCATTTCAGTCCAAATTCACAAGAAAAAAAGCTGTGGTCATTTAGTTGATGATGGGGCTGCGGAGATGAGAGCATTCCAATCAGTCACAGACTATCATGTAGGCAGCTGTGAAGCTATCACTGCAGCACTAGAGCTCCCCACATGTTGATATGTCAGGAATTTGACCCACTAATCACTGTGGAGTTGCTGGTAACACTCCACCCTGGAACTGTTCTAACTCGTGCCTTTTTCAATAAAGCACCTCTTTGTATTAACTTTTTGAATCCTATTGCCACCTTTCCAGAGTAAGCACATCAATTTTTCTAGCTGTTGTGCCTACAAGGTCACAAAACCAGAGAAGAGGTGCAGTCATTTCAGCTAACATATAATAACACACAACTGCAATAACTTTGTTTCCCTTCTGACTATGCCAGTGGTGACCAGTTATGGTGGAATAACCCATTTGCAGCACCAGAATCCTCACAAATGGTAATCAGATGTTTAAATGACTTAGTGAAGAAATATATCATGGAAGAGGGAAGAATGGGGAAAGTGAAGAAGCCTAGCAGCTGTGATTAAAGTATAAGCTTGACTTCTGGCAGGCAAGATATGTGCTGCATTCAGAATTTCAAGACTGTTTGGCAGACTTGATGGTGGAACTGTCTCAGGAACTGCAGAATGGTGAGGTGCTACATGGAAATCCTGGCGTCAGCGGGAAAACCATGCTCTTGCTCTTTCAGGGATCTTGCAGACTAAAGTCTAAGTGTAGATTAAGCCCAAGATGTGAAAATCTAATTCCTGATAGCTTTATGCATGTGAAGCAGTGATTTATCCTTTAATAGCTCTTTTGCATGTGGTATAGTTATTTGGTTTTACAGATGATTGTTTTAGTAAAGCTAATGTGCAAGAGAGGGGATGGATCTGATCTTGCTTGTTAACCAAAGAAGATCAGTCAGTAAGGGGTAAATAAACTAAAGCAGAATGAAAAAGAAAAAGAAAGAGTAAACAAGAGAGAGAAATTAGTAAGAAAGTATATTTCTCTTTTAAATGGTTGCTGTCTTGGATCATTCTTGTTGGTAAATTTTTTTCTTTTCCTAAGTCCTCTCTCTATTTCCTTGGCTTTCTATTTTTTCATTATACGTACACAGAATGGATGTTGGGTAGAATAATTGAAGCAAAATACATGAAAACCAATTATCACCTATCCCGGGGCTATTAAAAACTTACTTTTAACTCAAGGGTAGTTCCTCCCTTGTTTTGTTCACTAGAAGTTGACAGGAGGGGAGTAATCTTGAGGCAAATGAAACATCGAATACTGTGTTCAGTTTTGGGCCCCTCACTACAAGAAGGACATTGAGGTGCTGGAGAGTGTCCAGAGAAGGACGACGAGGCTGGTGAAGGGTCTGGAGCACAGGTCTTATGAGGAGCGGCTGAGGGAGCTGGGGTTGTTTAGCCTGGAGAAGAGGAGGCTGAGGGGAGACCTTATGGCTCTCTACAACTACCTGAAAGGAGGCTGTAGAGAGACGGGTGCTGGTCTC
>JASVER010000038.1:6782100-6871984 GCA_030449065.1 Oceanodroma leucorhoa
AACGTGTGGATGAGGTGCTTCGGGACATGGTTTAGTGGGCATGGGTACTGGGTTGATGGTTGGACTCGATGACCTTAGAGGTCTTTTCCAACCTTTATGATTCTATGATTCTATGATTCTATGATTTCAACAAGCAAATATCACAAGAGCCATAGAAATCCCCCAAATATACCTTGCTTAGCTTGCAGTGTGCAGTGCTAAATCACAGCTTTTCAAATTAATATCCTTCATAGCAAACAAATTAGAATCTGAGTCTAGTGAAATCTAAGAAACTGTCCACCACCCTGTGTTGTCGGGAATCATTTCTGGAAATATCAAGCTGGGAAACACAGAAAGGAGAAGTAGAAGGAAGGACCGCACCTTAATCATTCCCCACTGAATGCCATCTCCCTCTCCTCCTTTTTCCCTTCATTCCTTCTCAGTGAAACAGCTGTGGATGTTTACCATATCAGAAATCATTAACAACCTCTTCTTTATTTAAATCATAGTTCTAGTTTGCAGCAGTGTTTCAGCTGTTAGGTCGCCAGATTAGGTGTGATTAAAACAACAACATTTGTTCTCTCATTGCAACTGGATGCAAAGTCTTCTATTGGCAGCCTGTGATTTCTCTTCTAAAAGTGCTTAGATCTAAAATACACTGGGCCAAATTCAATACATATTAGATTTAATACAGATTGAGTCTGGCATCCCAAAATCAAACAGAGGAGAAGCTATTCAGGGCTTCAATGTATTGAAACTCAGTTATCAGAGGTAAAAATTTCAACTGCTAAGCTCCAAATGGCCACAAATCTCTAAAAAGCCTATGGAGATCAGGGCACACAGGGACTTGCTGCTGTTGTGAGGGGTGTTTCCAGATCCATTCCTCTAAGAACATTCCCCCTTCCACCCTCCATCTCCGGGCACTGTTTCTGCTGGCACAGAACAGATTCTTACCCTTTAGCATCAGTCCATCGTACAAGCATTTATACATAGCTTAACCTCATAAACCACTGGGACCTGATGTGCTTTTGAGACCTTGCTCCAAATGCTGTTGACAGTGCTGTGGGTTGGAAATGAAACTGCTAATACAGCAGGATTCCTGTTCACCCCATCCTCCTCTAGGAGCTTGGCAGAGATATGTGGGGCTTTAACTGCGCCCTCTCAGCGAACGAAGAGATATTCTTTGTAGAGGCTGCCCACATTGTTCAGGTGGTCACTTCTCTTCTGCGGAAAAAGTAATAGAGTGAATGGAAGATTTCCGACTGGACCACCTTGTCTTATGCATGGATTTCAGAATACATGTCATAACATTTTAAAAATAACATCTGACTATTCCAAGAAATGGTATGCAAGATGTACAGAAATATATAAAGATACTGAACTTGGCATGAGATTTTGCTGAAATACTTTAGCTGAAAATAGACTTTGCAATATATAGACGTGATATATATGCTTTTTCAGCTAGAGAGGGAAGATGCTGGCTATGCTAGTGGTTTTGCTTTGTGGGATGTGTAAGGAAATCCATGACTTCAACCTCCCAGTTGCACAGATAAGTGGAAAGTTTTAAGTAAGACAAATAAAATGAAACCATTTCATTCCATTCTGGATACCACATTAAAGTACAGTAGCTTCAAATAATGGGTTCATAAAAAAACATTGGCTGTCTTTCATGCAGTTCAAACATCTCATTACTGTGGGGTTATAAATCTGCAGACAGTGGAGGTTCCTTTTATGGAGYGGTCTTTCAGCTAAAATGGTTATGAACAGATCAATACATTTGTTATGAATAATCTCTTAGAACTCRGGCAAATGTGACTTAGCAGTTTTGACAGAAATGGAGCCAAGTGGTGCTTTATAGATTTCAACAATCTTGCAGCTGGTTCCATTGAACCTCATTAGGTGAAATCTGTAACTGACCTGTTGAGTAGTGAGAACAATAACAGAAGGAAATAAAGAAAAAAAATGGTATAGTGTAGCTTGGAGTTTTAGCTGATTTTTGTATTGATGTATTTCTAGTATAAGAAAGATGTGGTAGAAGCAATATTCACATAACATTTTATTAACTGGTAGCTTTTCTTACAAAAAAAACTACAATGAAGCTACAAAAAACTTATCTTCATCCATTATTGTGCCAGAACTATTGTGTACTAGTGGCTAGATTTGTTCCACCTTTGACCTTTAAAATGCAGGTTGCTTCCCAAATGCCTTAAAGGTGACTGAAGAAATTGAGTACATTTTCTGAAGAAATAGGAATACAGTACCTCATCTGGCACATGGCTGAGTTCCTGCACCCCTCACTGAAGTCAGAAGGAGCCAAGGATACAAATATCTTACAGCAGTTAACGGCTTATGCGCCATTGTCAGAGAGATGCTTAACTGTGGARAGCTCGAATGTTCTGCTATTATTATTTCAAGTTTCTGTGTTGTCTAGTAGGAGCCCCTGTCTTAAATGAAGTCCTCTCCATCACCTCACAGCACACAAGGAGGTATTAGGTATGTAAGACAGAAATTCAAAAGAACAAGTTGTTCAATGAAGAAAACAAACTAGATTGAGAATAAAGGAGAAAAAGCATGAAACTTAAGTGTTTTGACAAACACAAGAGAGAGAAACAGTATGCAGAAAAGTAAGTCACATCAGAATAGTCAATAAAATAGATCTCTTGTTTTGCCTGTAGGTAATTCTGGTTCAAGTCCATGTTATTCCCTATTTACACCTATTTCCTACAGTCCTACATTGATAAATCACTAAAGTCTCAGATGGTTTTGTGAAAGTCTCTCAACTTTTTCACTGTTTTTAGAGCTGCACAAGTAATTAAATAGCGTTTAGGCCAAAGGGAATGAATCTGTAACTCAGAGCTCTGAACATATGATACTGGAATCTGAGACTCAAATCCTTCTTGCAGTACACCTGAAATTATTTCTGCAGGTTGGGACAGTTCCAGTGGAGAAATCCACCTGAGAACAGCCAACAAGGTGTTCTGAAGAAGATCTGCATTCAGATATCACCTCCAAGTCAGGGACGTTTGCAGACATCAGTCTGCAGCCAGCAGCCAGCAGTCAGCAGATGTTTCCATATAAGTCTCCCGCATTTCAYTTGGATAGGCTAACTGGAGTATTCTTGGGGGCTTATACCTATCTCTGCTGATTTGGAAAAGAATTCTCCATTTTTTCAATAATTGCCACCTGTTTCATTTGGCTGTGTTTTTCCAGAAGTCTGGCCTGTTGATGCCTTGAATCTCCATACAAACAGCCACTGTGCATGCCAGGAGCAGTCCTATGTCATACCCTTGGTGAGTGACACATCCGGTTAGCTCTTAGGCCTGCTGCTATTACCAGACGTCTGTTCTGGTTCTGGCAGCACACCTATAGGAACAAGTCCTGTGATATAAGCAGTGGAAAGTACTGAGATTGACACTCCTGCTTCACAGTATCGAGGTTGTAGTGGAGTTTGAGGTGACTTATGCAGCTTTGCCGTTTTCAGTATAAATGAATGGGGATGATGCATTTGCTGAAAATGTGATAGACCTCAGACTAAAATGTATAACATTCTTGAGAAAGTGTAACATTATTTAGTATGGAAAACCTGAAAAAAACCCAGGGCGCATAAGCTTGCAAGTCCTACCAACCATTCTCCAATGCAAGGAAGAAAGCAATGCAAGTCTAACTATCCTGCAGATACCGGAGACTAAGCCACACACTGAGCTGTAGGTAATTATTCATTCCTGAATTCCACTGTCTTCAGGAGAAGCCTGCCTAAATGAAGGCTGAGTGAAAACTGAGGAATAAGGTCAGAGCTTGGCTTGTGGTGATGTTTCGCTCTCATTTATTCCAGCGTTCTTTATGCTTGGATTTCCAATGGTTGATGAATGTTTGTAGACAATCATGTATTAAAACTGTCTCTTCCAGGGTGAAGTCTTTATCATCAAGCAGCAGTAAAGACATAGTAAGAGTATAGCAATTTATTTATATAAAACCAATGTAAGAATCAGTGGTTCACTGTGTTTATAATGAGTTATCAATATAGCTTGTGTTCTGCTGTGCTGTGGRAGAAAATTTTATTCTGTCCAAATAAAGAAAGGTATGATTATTTGGCGTGAATTCTATTGATTTTGGGTGGATATTTTGGGTAGTATATAAATTTCTTATAGACTGTGCTAATGAAGGGTGGGATATGATCTCTTACAATCCACATGGAACAAAATATTCTCTGAGCTCTTACCACAAATACAGAGTTTCATGTTGAAATTTTTTGTTCTGGAATTAGTATAAAATATTTTCTGTGACGATTTTGTAAATGACACCCTTCAGTTAAATAGGTTTAGAGACCGGTGCTATTGAATTTACTGAATTTTGTGAATTATATACCTATGACACTGTTAAATAAAGGAAAAACCTGTTGCCAAAATTACTAAGCACCTAAAATTTCAATGTAAAAAAGTATGCCTCCACCTTTCTGCACAGTAATAATCTCTCATTTTGTCACTGATGGATATTTTGATTGGCAATGAAATAAAATACAAGTGCCGTTTGCTACACACTAGGAAAAACCTTTTATCAGAAAGTCAGCCCTGATACTGCAAGCTAATTTACAAAAGTACAACCTTAAAGATGGACCTTTAAAGCTAACAGGCTCTCTTACAAGAGTCAGTGAAAAGGAGAAATTATGCAAGGACAAAACTAATGGGGTTATTTTGTAGATAAGGACTTAGATTTGGACTTAAATTTCCATGGTGTTTTCTACTGTATGAACAGAAACAATGCACATGCCAAAAACTCTGAAGATTCTGTTAATTTTCTTCTCAGGATTTTCAAATAAGGTGATTTTTAAATTTTTATTTTAGGGACAGCTCCAAATGATCTCAGATGGAATTTTACTTGAGTAATAGCTTCAACATTCCCATTGCAGACAGACCATTTCAGTTCTTCTACTGTGTCTTTCAGAGGAAGAGTAAAAGGAAGTCATAGTTACGAATTTACTAACGATAAAATTTTTAGTTTTATAATAAAATCACCTTCAATCACTGAAATACGGGAAACTATTATATTTTGCTACATACTTTATAGATGTGTGGAAGCATCTTCCTGTAATTTAAAAGAAAGATTTAATTTTGCTCTTTAAATGAGTCAGAGAAACATGATGTTATTTAGAACAAATATTTTATTTTTTCTTGCTGATTCCTTAATGTTTCCATTAAAGCACTAAGCAGACTTGCAAAATTCAAAGCTAAGGAGTCTAGACATTTTCATATATAGTGCTTTATATTTATGAATAAGGACTGAATTCTGGATTGTTCCACAAAAGACAGTAAAGAAAATTAAAACCTCTTCTAAGCAACAGTTGCCCTGATCTGTGATCCAGGTATATGGGATAAGGAGCACTTTGCATGTTTTTCTGCCTTTCAGGACAAAGATTAGGGACTGTGGGAACTGTTTCTGTATGGCTGATTCAGTGTCCAGTTGAATTGAGCTCGCACATCAGCAAAAGCCATTTGCTAAAGGTAAGTATTACTACTGTGTGTTGTATGTTTTACCAGAAACTAGCTTACATGGAGAAGGACTAACTTTCATACAATGAAAGTGGTTGATTCTCTTTTCTGATTTCTCAGGTTCCTCTGAGGAAAAGAACTGTTTGCATTAATGGTCACTTGTTTTCTGAAGCTGTTTTATAAGATTGACAACTTCAGCTAGGAGACTGTGAAAGAATTATCATTATTAAAGGGAACACAGATAGAAAAAAATGGTATGTTTAAAATCAATTGACACAACTATAAAACAGCACAGAAATTCCTTTAGTTTTAAGATTCATAGGGCAGGAGACCTATTTCAAAATAAAAATTGTCCATACCAGTTGTCTATATGTTGTTGTCCTCAACATGCATATGACTGATTGTGTAAATGCTTATGTCTCACATTCATAAAGCAGCAGTACACAGAAACTATCCTTTGCATCCAATAAAATATTGTCCTGTGTCTTCTCTCTCTCTCTCAATGCAGTTTTCTATCTGCTAACCTGAAAAGTACAATCTTCACCGGATAGTAAGCCTTCTGGATGCGGGGAAAAAAAACAAAAAAATAACACTTGGCCCCTTCCCTGTGGCCTTGATGAACCAAAACTGGGAAATAGACTCATATGTGTGATATATGTGATTCAGAACTTTTGAACATACTGAAATTCCACCTACTCCCAGAAAATAAAATTTATCTCTTGAAATATGCCACATTACAACATCAAGTGAGAGGAGCAAATGTGATTGTCTCTAATAAACAAGTGACTGCCTTATTAACCCTGGGTTTAAAAGTGCACATGTGCAGGGCAACTCATTACCATCAAGAGATGTGYAGAGCAGGCAATGGAAGTGTTATTATCCCAGAGGTCACTGAGAATAGCAGCAGATAGGATTATTGCTCAGAGCAGGATGAACGGAAGGCTAGATGAATATAATTTCAATGAGAATTGATTTGTGGAGAATTGATTTAATGACATTTAAAATGGGACCTACTGTATTAATCTCTGAGGCTATTCTGTGTTCCTACTGTAATATAAGGCTAAGCCTTTGTCTTTCATTTTCTTTCCTGAGTGCAATGTGTTAAGGCACCTGGGGATATTATGACCCTGTGAGAACCATAGCCAAGTCCTCCCTGGCTGGACACTTTTGAGGCTGCTGTGATTGTTCTCAAACCAAGTTTTCCTGTGCCTACTGCCCTTCATCAGGGACAGAAGGCACATCCTTGGAGGCAACTTGCCTGAGAGCTGACAACCCATAACCCAACTACTGGCACTTGGGACTGTCAACACTCCCTGGAGTTTATGAACCCCTTGACTCTAAATTTTGGCTTGTATGGGTTARCTTTTCAGAAACAAATATTAAATACTAAACACAAAGCATGTGCTGGTGTGTCATCGGATTCCAGTTACTTTTTATTAGTATTATATATAGATAAACAGCTCCAGAGACAAACCGGCCTAGGCAAAATACACTTTTATTTTTCTCACTGCACTGCAGTTTGATCCACGCCCTTTGAATCTTTAGAGTCTTTCAGCTACAGTTCATGTCTTGCTTCTGCATACTGTGGACCCTCTTCCTGTGTTCGCTGCCAGCATTCACCCTTACACGGTGGCTAATTCTCTTAGCTACCCCTGCTCCCTCTGGGAGCAAGCTGTTTGTGGTCTGCCTCTATGGTCTATAGGTCTACTAGGTCTACTCTCTAAGGTCTCTCTAAGGTCTATAGGTCTACCCCCTATTCTTTAAGGGAATCATTGTCCAAGGTATTTTCATCAAATAAGTTGCTATTGACATACCTTTTTCTTGGCCTGGAAAGAATGTGACATATTTTATTTCAGCATTTGCTGTAAATGGAGCCTTCAACTCAGCTAAAAATCTGACTTGTAGTGTCTGTTTGACCAAAAAAGGATGATTGGCAGCCTGGGAAATGTAACAGTACTCTGTAGGTAAAAGTAACACAATTTCCTTAAAGCTCATTTTTAACGTTTTCTGGTAGACTATGTTATACATGTTACTGAAATATCTGATCACCCTCAGAATGTGAGCATGGTCTGAAAACCTGCAGATGAAAGAATAGATGTTCTGTCTTCTTTCTTTCTGCAGACAGGGACCACCCAATGAGCAATCCTGGAAGTGCTCCATGATTAACTGTGCTATGTACTAAAGTTAATGGATTTTATAAGCATGACAACTTCATATTTATTTGAGCACATTCAACGAACAAGTTAAGAATTAACTCATTTGTCAGCTATCTAATTTCTGGCAGTCTCCTGAGCAAGCTACTTTAGTGGATTTAATACATTTGTAAAATGAATCAATCATAGATTAGGCATAGAGATTTAACTACATTTATAATGACATGTGGACATTAAAGATGGCCTATGCACTGATTCTGTGATAATGTCTCCTAAATCTGTAGAGCTTGTTAATGTTTGACAAGTTACTGTATATTCTTATGGTTTAGTGTTTAATGATGATTAATCCCATAGCAAAAGAGTAGTCTCAGCTTTTGACGGTTATTGCAGAACGTGGGAAATAAAATGTGTCAATTAAGTAAAATGCTCACATCCTAAACCACACTTTATTTTACCCATAAGCAAAGGCTTTAAAATTATATTATAGCCAGAGGAAGAGGATTTGCAGCATTTACGGTCAGTCAACACCTTTATTTTCATTTTGGACTAGTATTAGTCTGGAGCAATTTGAAGCATCCTAAAAATTGAATGGCAATTCCTTTATGAAGATGATTTTCATGATAGCTTGTAAAGTGTTTGGTTTGGGTAGTAATGTTAGATAAGGCAAGGCAGCTTATACTTTCTATGACTGGGCTCAGATGAGCCACATACCAGGAGACCACCCTTGAGTAATGTTAAAGCCAGGTGACACCTGAGCCTGGGAATGTTGCCTTAGGAACAAGCATGAAGTAGAATCTACAGGGCTAGGACGGGAGTTGAAAATGCAGGGTATTACACTCTGCACTTGATCTAACATCCCCCTACAGACTTTGTGGCACTCAGAAAGAAAAATGAAGGGTTCGGATTCTTTTCTTTATGTGTGTGGCGAAAAAACCTCTATGCTTTTAAAAAACAGTAGGACTCCCCTCTGTGTAAGGAGAAATCTCTTTTCAGCTAAAGTAGACCGTGATTATTTGTTTATGTCTGAGATTTGATTGCAATTGTGGATCCTGAAAATAGAAAGAAATAAGTGATTTGAACAAATGCAGTCTGGAGCAGAATATCTAATCAAGGGACAATCAGTCACTTGTATTTTCTTATGATTCTAACTGCCATGCCTTATTGTAAATGCTACCTCTGTTGAGTAAAAACAAAAAAAAATAAAAAGAAAGGATTATAAATTTCAAACTGGAGTACTGTGTGGTTAGACAGTGTGGCCCAAATTCTCCACTTTCTTTTACCAGTTTAAATGAAATGCGATTTACATCTGTAAAAACAGAAGAGGAATCAAACACTTTCAGTGTGCATTTTGAAGAATCTCCTTTAGCCATACGGTTTATTTTTGAAGCTTAGGAAATTTTCTGACTCAAACATTTGTCCTTAATAGGAGTTTCTCACAGGGTTAACTAAAATGTTCTATTTATTTTAATGAGTCTTTTATAGTAATTGAATAAATCCTTCAGAATATGAAAGTTTTTAACTGTTCAGTATGGTAAGTATTAAAGACACATTGTCTTTTTCCATTGTTTTGTTTTTGTGCAAGAAAATTGACCCAGTACATGGATCTGTTAATCACTTACCGTTTTGGGTAGTAGCTGAATGCCCTGTTGTAATGATATAGAAGCTCTCTTGCAATTTAGTTTAGTTTATATCTGAGTTGTCTGTATTTTAGTTTTTTTCACTTTTGGTTGTACATCACCTTACAACCAAGGACCAGCTTCTAACCTTGTTCATTGCCCTTTTGCCCTGCAAGAGTTGTATGAAGAGGCTGCAAGGAAACAAATAAAAAAGCAAGCAGTGATTCTCTTGGCACAAGGAAATCTTGAGTTTCTCTGAGTCCTTGTGGATGAATTAGTGTCAACTTGTCCAGTTGACTTCATTGTCTATGTAGGCTAGAGATGGAGGGCCTGTGAATGGAACATGTTGCAATTAGATGCTGTCTTGCCCTCATATAGTATATTAGTAATAACATTTTTTTCCATTTGAATATATTCAGAATGAAATTTACATCCAGAAAAAGAAATGACACAATACCATTAAAAAAGTTGTTTTCCTGGTATGTATTCCTCAGATTAGAACTGGAAAATTACTTCTTATTTTGCAAACAAATCAGTTCTCCTGAGATTAAAAAGTGGTAGGGATATACCAATTAAAGTTTCAAGTTTGAAAGTGTTTAAGTTCATTAACAATGCCCCAAACCCATTGTAAATTGCCCCGACATTTGTAATTGCTGAAATAGTACATAGCTGGTCCTTACATCAATGATAATGATATAGGTTGGCAAAACATTGTCAGCTATCATCTTCACGCAGTGGGATGCCTGACTTCATATATTTTCAGCTGGAGCAATGACTGAGTATTCTTAGAAGAGTCAAGTAAATCAGTCCCTGGGTTGTTTAAGCATCTGCACAATACTCTGAAACCAAATAGCAGCTGTTTCACTGAGATTATAGGGATGAGAAATCTTTGTGTGCCTTATGGCTGATGTCTTCATTTCTGCTCCCAGTGGATGTGTAAGTACAACATCTTATCTGACATAAATTCAATTATGGGTAGGTCTGCCACAGAAGAATAACTCCTGAGTGTATACTAATTGACTGAATAGGAACCGGAGCATATAACAGGGCTTTTTCACTCCCCGACCTGAGATACACTAAGGGAATGCCACACAGGAGAAAGGGGACTTTTAGAATTAAAGAGTTAAAATACCTACGGGTATCCCATAAATTATTAGATGGCTTTAATTTTTTTGTTATGGAATAACTATAAGGATTATACACACGCAAGGAAAAAGTGATATTGACAGGCCTACTAAAACAAAGCATATATTTATGTGGACAGTAGAGTTTTCACATCAACATGATCAATTCAGTGAAGGAGATTAAATTTCTCATCATCTGGTCTCTGCAAAATTCTAGATCTGCTGTATACACAAAATGTCGGTTCTCATTAGTCTGATGTTGCTTCCAGATTAGTACTTTGTGTGTTTCTATTCTCAGACAAGAGGCTGTTTGGGAATTATCAAAGGTAGCAAATAGTGTAGCCTTTTATTAAAGAACCACAACTCAAAGTACTTGGACAATCCCTTTTTTCCCCTTAAAAACAATAAAAAATAATTACTTCTATACACCATTTTTCTATATCATAGATAAAACTGAAGCTTCACTAAAAGTATTCTTAATGTTGATGCTTGCACTGAAGTTGAGTAGGATGCCAAAATTCATCCTTTTAGTATTTGATCCAAGTTTAAAATATGAAAAAATCAAAATCATGTCTTCTAACAGTGAGACTGCATGTTAAATTAATATACCTGTACTCCTCCAGCAATAATTCCAAGTTAGGCAACGTCTACAGGATGCTTGTACAAGGCAGGTATTGCAGGAGCTCTCTGTATCATGGACATGGCTTTTGGAGACTGCTAGAGTGAAAATTGACTAGCACAGAAGATGGAGATTAATTTAGACACAAAGTAACTTTTGCATTCAAATATCTTTATATTCAAGACAAACGACAAGACATTGCTGTTATTAATTTCTGTGATTATATATATGTATGGTACAAAGCTCTCAGATATAGAGAATTTGTGTGGGATCTAGAGTGCCATTTCTTTCTTTGATATACATTACTTAATAATATGGTCATATCAGCAACACTGAAATTTTTACTGTTAAAAATTCCACAACAATGTTAGAATTTATAGAGACATGATTTGCAATCTTCTTGTGACAAAGAAGATTGAGTGAAAAGGATCTATTGCAAACACATCCACCTTCAGTGAAAAATGAATATGGAAAGCCTATTAATATAGACTTCAGTTCCCATAAGCTACTCTGCAGTGTAACGTGGGTTGTCAGACTGAAGCATCATGAGAGGCAGTGAATACCTGGGGGAAATAGGCAGACAGGACTGAGCCAGTAGAGCAGTGAGAGCTTGCAGAAACTCACCTTTGCAGACCTGTTATTTATTTTTAAATTAGATTTCTTTTTCCTTCCACTCCCTCCAATAACTTTTAAAGCAGGAGGTACCTAGCAGCTTTCTCTGAGCTTTAACTTTTTTTCACAGCAGAGGCAATAGCAATATATTTCAGAGGAATTACCTGCCTCATTTTTTTATTCAGCTTTCATGCTCTCAATCTGTTTCCACTGTTCCTCCCCTATATATTTACTTTCATTTATTTCTAAATTTTATCCAGAGCTTCCTGACACCTTGGTTCATGCTTTGTTCTCACTCTCTCTGTCACCAGCTGCTGTGTACGACTGTCTCTTCTATGTCCTGAGAATTTGGACTGGTTCACTTAGACCACTGCAGAAAATAAACCCCTTTTTCTCTTTAAAAAAACAAAAAAAACCAAAAAAACCAAACAAACTTATTTTTAAAGCAAAATTAACAGATAAACAGAGGATGTTTTATTTTACCTAATAGGTAAGACTGCCATCAAAATACTTTTATTTCTCAAACATATGTACGTAGTTCAACTGAAGGAGTAGAGTTGAATTCACAAGTGTTACACAGGGTAAAAGTGAGAAGTAATGCAGACAGCATGTTTTATAGTCAACTCCGTTATCTTTACTCAGAAGATGAGATACTGAAAATAATGGAAACAATCCAGACAGTTCCAGAGTTTTTCAATATAATCTCCCTTCTTTGAGTCAACATGAGGCAGTGCGTGTCTCATTTGTGTTTCCCACAAAAAATGRTTCTTAGATGGCTTGACTTTGCTGACTCAGGAGCACAATGTCTTCATAAATACATGGAGCCAGGCAGATCTGTAATTAACATAGCTAAACTGCCTTTGAGCTGAACTAGCCCAGACAGAGCCTATACTTTTGCACGGTTTATCTATGAACTTGCCAGTGCACCCACAACTAATGGAGAATTACCTTAGACTTGTGTCTACTACCTTACTCTCTCACTCAAACCTCCTGTATTTAAATCAAAGATAACTCACATAATAAACAGCTGGGAGAAAGCATAATTTATGGAAGGAGGTGCTTTAGCTTACCCAACTCCTTTCAACTACTTTGTATGAGAGTTATATTGTGTTACGTTGCCTTTCACATTACGAAGAGCAGAATATGAAATACTGAGGGAATTCAAGTGAATATTATGCAATCTATCTTACAGCACCTTACATATAATTTCTGAATTTGGCTCACAGGCCCACTGACTGCGAAGAGAGAACAAGACATCCACAACAGCCAGCAAATGAAACAATAGTTTAACATCGGGGGAAAATATTAAGGCAGACAGTGTTGTAATGTGAATAAGTATAGACCAGTAACTTGATAGGAAACAGAAAAATAGCCTCAGACTTAAGTGAGATAGCAGATACGTAAATATGACATGCAGCTAAGGTTGATCTTTAATCCCAAACTTTAAGGCTAGGGCATATTGAATTATCACTGCTCAAAATAACTTGTTTGGGGAAATTATATCTACAGCACTCAGTTCTCTTTCTCCAAACCTGGAGCGCATGGAGGTGTTGCTGGCGAAGCTCCCCCAAAGCTGGCTGATGCTCTGCGGCAGGCTGCACTCGGCCAGCCCAGAGAGMAACAAACATGATACTCACCTACTTGTACCAGGACTAGCTTTAGAGGGTCCACACCATTCAGATGGTTGTCAGGCTGATTGGTTTGCATGACTGTTTGGAATACTCAAACATAACCTGACATGAATACCTAGAGTTATCACTTCCACTCATCATTATAGCTTAAAGCATTCTGTATGAACAGGAATACGTATGCTGGAAAAATATGCCATAACACTCAATAACATTTAGTGATCTTCAGAGAGTCATGTGAATCTAATAAAATACACGTCACTAAATGTTCAGCTGCATACATCAGTAAACAGAAATGCAATTTATAATGATAAAACAGTTTAATTAATAAAATATTCGTTATTGAAAGTGATATTACTCTATAAATTTGCATACAAAGTTCTGCCTAAAGTGTTTTTTTTTTCTTTTTAATTACAGTAGATTAAATAGATAATCTACCTATGTTGATGTGATTGAAAGAGTCTTTTTCTGAAAATCTAATTTGCCATTCAACTCAAAACACCTTTTTACATAAACAGTKCAAAAAAAATAGTTGGAAAGCATGCATCCTACATAATAATTTATATGTCAAGGATTCCATACCTATCTGGAGTGCTCAAATCGAAAGGTTAAGGAAAAATATATAAACTACCAGGTTATTTAATAAGTGTACTACAAATATTCATTCTATGTTAACGATACTAGGCTTGACTTTTAGCAAAGCCAAAGAAACAGACTGTCAGGAAATATATCATTTGACACTTCTTGCTAAGTTTATCAAACTAATGAATGCAGGTTACTAAGAAATGTATACCAGTGTAACAAAATAATGCAGGTTACTGGCAAAAGTTTCTTGCAAGTTACTGCTAGAATGCATAAGTGTAAGAAACTGTGGTAGCTCTTCTCTACTAATGCTTTTAAAAATTGGACAATTATACTGAAGATACTTGTCAGCCCAAATTGTCATTGTAAATTAGAGTTGGAATCTAAGTAGCAGCTGGACAGCAGCTTACTAAGAGGGCTCACACCTACTGAATTTGCTTTGTGTTATCTCATTATTATGGCTTGTTTCATATAGGCAATCATTCAGTTTGGGTTGCTTTGATTTAGCTAAAAATGTAAGTAACAGGTTTTTTTTCTGTTTTTCCTCTTGTACTTCTGTTGTTAAAACTCTTTAGTGATCCCGGTAACCTATTTTTTTCCTGCTTATACTCTCCAAAACTCTGTTTGCAATGTTTTCTGGTGATGCCTGAAATATCAGCTTTGGAAGTAGGATGTCTAAAAAAGAAGCTTCACAAGTATTTCTAATCACTGGACAGTCACGAGTCATAAATGTTATTTAACTCTCGGGGAATTAATTGAGTATGGTAGGTTCAGGGTTAATGAGGGACCATATTTAGATTGATTATATTATTGTGTCTTTTTTTCCTTTAAAAAATTCAAAATTCACTTTTTCACCTATTTCTACTCAAACTTTTTCATTCTTTACTGGTTTGATTCTTTGGTAACTGTTCACAAGCCCCACACTCATCCTCCAAACCCATAATATACATGGAAATTATTAAAACTGAGATGATGCATTTTAGAAAAAAGAGCATCTGAAGTAATCAAAATTTTGAGTAGAGAAATTTGAATGACTAATTAAGCGAACTAAGGTAAATATTCTAAAAGTACTTTATTCCTCCTGCAGGTAAGTTATAAATAAGGTGAATCAGAAAACTCATGAGGGGAAGAGACATAAATGAGAGAAAATGCCAGAAGTCTAGGATGTTTTATGGTCTTATCTGTGTATATAGGTATATCATTAGGAACTAATTTAGTGTGGGAGGATCATCTGATGCAAGCAGCAGACCTTACACTGAGATAACCAGCATAGGCTGAGATAAGGCTGGATCTTGAATGGAATATCTCCACCAACTGAATGTCTCTATGTGTGCTGTTTGAAGCTGTTCAGAGAAACAGTTTCTGGCTTGGACCCTTATGTACCCATCAGAGGTTCAAGCACAGTTGGTGTGCATCTGTATTGGAGCTTCTGGTTGATTTTTCCCTGGTAGGAATTCAGCTCATGAGTATCAAAACTACTCTGTGAACTTGAGCAACCTATAGTAAGAGTGGATGATTTGCCTCAAAACCACATTACTGCACTGAGTCAAAATGCTAAAGTAGATGCAGTTGGTGTGGAGCATGTGACAACTACAGTTTGTCAGAAGATTGCCTTGTCCAGGCTGCAGTGGATGGATTCTCAAGTGAATGGCAAAGGAATATCTCTCGACTTGTTTTGATACGCTTGCTGAAATTTGAATTCATACTCTTGCTTTGCAGCATGGATTTGTTAAACTTTTTAAGAAACATTGTGCAACAGAAGGCAGTTCGGCCTGAATGATTCATATCTGGAATAGTTTTAAATGTGTAAACAAACAAAAGCTCTTTTTTACAAGAGGTGTCAACAGTGGTCAGGGAAACTTATCCATAAAAATAATTTTTAAATATATATCAGTATCCATATGCAGTATGTATATCTATAATACTTTCTTACTAAGAAATTTAAGCATCTTACAAACATTAGCTAATTAACTTCACAGAAAAATCCTAAATAACAGCTACTGAAAAGATACCATTCTGATAATTAACCATACCACAGTCTGGTTGTCTCAGTCTAATACCTAGGTGTAAGCTAGATATTAACATTAGCATCAACTCTACGTAGAAACAGTGCTGGCAATCCCTTTAGAGTTTCCGGAGACTGAAAAGCAGGGAAATTGAACTAACCACTCATTTTTAGATGACATTTATTCAGTTTGTAAGGCAATATAAGAATTGTTCACATTGCTGCCACAGCCTGCATGGTGAGGCCATTTATTCTGAGTCAAATACCTTTTGCTTATTTCTGCAGCTGGGTCTGTGTTCATCACTACAGCAGCAGGACTTGGCCCTCTGCAGATAGGACGTGAAAGAAGACAAAAGACTTCTAATTATTGCTCTGGTGAACAGCAGCAGGTGAGCTGGGAGATACAATACAGCTATTGTGCTCCTGAGCAGAGCGACAAAAAAAGGCTGCAGTTATGTGAGTGTGCTGATCTGAACATGTTGATTTCTCTTGCAAATGCATCATAGAGAAAAAGTCAGAATATTCATTCTGAAATGCTTTAGAATATAATTAATAAAGGCAGTAATTTCTTCATAATGGAGATGTAATAATAATATAAAATATTAATAGAAATAATTTATAAATTAACCTGCAAACAAAATGCTTTTGTTTATTTTAGACATCCCATGGTAGAGGACCTGATGGCAGTGTTCATCTGTGACTTGCAGTGCCATTGGACAATTATGCTTTTTGGATTTTAATAATGCTCAGTGTGCTCTCAAGGAATCAATGGTGAAGTCGTCATTGATTTCAAAGGAGGAGACCAAGACTGACTAAACACTTTTAAGTATTCATTCAGACTTCCTTTGAATTCAGTTCTCAGATTCAAGAACTGTAGGCATATTGCCTTAGTATTTTATATAAAAATCACTTCAGGGTGACATACAAAGTAATGAAAAATAATAAACATCAGTCAATTGCACCTATTTACTTCCATTCATGATAAAAAAATAAGAGGGTTTTCAATGTTAAAACAGTTAATTTTAAAATGTAGAGGAATGCAAATGTTTACACAGGGAATTACTGTGTGGAGCTCATTAATACAAGATAGGAATTAAGTATACAACCTAGTAAATTTAAAAAGCATATTCCAGCATCACATAAATGAGAAAAGCATTCTCTAGTACTTCTAGGATAAAATTTTAAGGGCTATCAATCAAGTTTCAGAACACAACTTGTTCAATAATTACGGTCAGGAAGAAATGTTTCCTTTGGTTTCCTCTGGAAGTGTAACATTTCTAATGGGGACCATACTGAATGATTCAAAAGCAATTTTAACGCTTTACAGTGAGGCCACTTTTTACATCTAGGAAAAGATAGGCTGAAAAACATAAATTAGTAGTTTGTAACGGTTCCTGGTGGTTTATTTTCTTTTGTTAGAAGCATGGCAAGGATGATAGGCAGTTGGATAGAATATTTTATGAACGGATAAAACAACAGCAATCAGAAAATGAAGCTGGAATATGCAAGTGTAAATAGACTTTCATTCTTTTATTTAACAGCTTGGAGAAACTTAGTTTTCTCCATTGATCACTGGCTATTTATTTACTGTATATCATGTCCAAACATGTGAGAGAAAGCTTAAGTATTGAGCTTGTTTGAATTTGAAATGTATGGTCATGATATATGAGCATGAATTTGCTTTTGGACACGTCTTTGCATCTGTAGAGGTATCCTACTGACTGCACCACATTTGGTAGCATTCCAGAAATCCATGAATAAAATTCCAAGACTGTCTGTCTCATCTTTCCCAGGGGTCAAAATGTTTGCCATATTTCATTTGTTGTCTTCTGTTATGTGTATGGGACTTCTACAGCCCTTTTCAAAATTACTTCTTCCCATTCTCCRTATAAAAACTTCTATCTAAGTTTTTCTTTCTTTGGAGCGCTTATTTTACCTCACAACTTCATGCTGCTATCTTATTTGTATAATGTTGGGAATCACTGATTTATTCTGAGTTTCAAGTACTGCAGCAAGTTAATTGAGTTTCCTTTTCTGCTCAGAAGCTGCAGATGGTTTTGTGAACATTTTTTTTAAAAACATATAGCATTTTAACACCTTGTAATTCTTACTGAGGGTGAGAGAAAGAGAGAGAGAGACAGACAAGCAGAAAGAGAAAGAATTTCCTCATGTATCTTCAAATAGTATTTTTGTTTCTTGTGAAGACTGCTTATATTTTAGGACATTTTATTTTAATAAAATTTAGGTAAAATCTTCCAAAGTACATGAGTTAAGAACTAAGTCCACCATTACTTTTCCAGTATCAGCTTTTCTTTTTTCTTCATAATTCATTCTGGATAAGATCACCTGAATAATTTTGTTTTGGAGATTGAGCTAGGAAGTTGTTGGGATGTAATACTTAATTTGTTTATTGACAAAGTTTTATTTATTAAATAAATATAATAGCAGCAAGTGAAAGACCACTTAATAGAGTTATGAGACAGAAAGTTTATGCCTGTATCTGATTCTATCCTTTTGCATGAATTTAAAGTGCTGATTATTTTAATCAAATTCAATGAGTACTCTGCATATSAGGTTCACAGTTAGTTCACAGCCACAAGGCTATGAGAGTTGTTTCTCTATAACGATGATTATAGAGACAAGATTACAAGACAAACAACCATTTTAAGCTGGCGAATGGCAATGTAAGTGAAGAGTAAATACAATAGTTTAAATATGGTAAGACAACATATATAGAAGTTCAACCTTTGGCAAAATTGTCATTAACATAAATTAYTCCCATCCCACCAGCATTTTTGTTTTCAATATTTTGTGTGGAATAGGCTATTTGAGAGGGAATTATTGACTGGGTGCTCAGACCAGAGCCAGTTTCAATTCAGCCAAGGTGTTATGTATGCAATAATACATCTGTTAGAGGAGTAAAATACCTGTATGTGAATCTCTTCCTGATTTATATTTGTTTTGTTTGTGTAAACCAAGTTTAATAAAGTGGTTTTCTAAATGAAGTTTCTTCATTCTGATTATACTGCATTACATTTATAGCTGCCCTCAGCTAGACTTCAGGCTTCATTATATAAGATGTATATGATTTTATGGCATGAGGTGGAATGAATTCACTGATAGAAAATTAGACTTTTAGAGGACTTCAGAGCTGATAGGACATTTAAAGTGATGAGTTCAAGACCTACTGAAGCAGAAACCTAGCAGTTTTGTTGGAGCAGCTGGCAGATGGAATGACACATGATGATAATGAAGGTATTCAAAAGAAATCTGAAGAACAGATTTGATTGCTTAAGATTGTAAACTTCAACTTAATATTATAGATATTATTATTGAAGGTTTTTTGGGCAGGCCCCAAACTAGTTTTTCTGAAACTTAATTTATTTTCCACATGCTTTATACTATCAGTTATCTATAGTAAACTATTTAGACCCCAATTTGAAACTGATTAGCCTTAAATCAATACAGACACATACATGATTTTTCTATACCAATAAAAAGCCATATTTGCACTAAAATTTTTCTTGCATGAATGTGGTTTTCAGGTTATAACTTTCCTTAGCTCTTCAGGATAGCTATAAGGATTTTTTAATTAATTCAATCTGGTCATTCTCCTACTTCTGAGTAGCAGCAGATGTCTTACCATTGGAGAAAAATTTGTGATCTATATTCTGAGTATATCTGGAGTTTATCTTATTCTGGTTCCACACATTCAGAAGTAGTGGAACAGAGACCATCGCAAATAGTACATAAATAAATAAAAACTACTTGTCTGTTGAAAATAAGAATGATTCCAACTTCCTTGTTTCAGAAGAAAAAAAAAGTATAAACTTAAAAAATGCCATCCCCCAAACTTGTTTCCACCATTTGGTTAAAAAAAAAAATAAATATACATATATATGTTGTTTGAAACAGTGGTTTTCAAAATAAATGTTGTTTATCCTCAAAATTTATTGCATTTTGTACAGTGGCTCTTCTTAAAGAACCACCATATTTATTCCTCATTTCATTCATGCTGATAGGACTATAGCATGAAATTTTAGACTAGTGATCTGAAAGAAACAGGATTCCTCTGCATGAAAACAGTAAGTTCAAGTAAGATAATAAGCATTATTGTCCAGAATACTAAATTTATGCACTCTGACAGTCCAATCATCATTTTTTTACTTTTGGAGTATTCCAAATTACTTTACAAATCCAACTGATACAAATTTATTTAAAAGAGATTGCATTTAGTTTTTGGTTTTAACAGAAACATATGTACAGCAGCAACACCATGTATGGGCAAAACATATGAGGATATTGGTACACTAATCTAGGTAAACTAATTTATCCTACTAAATGCAATGTTGCAGTTATGTTGAACAGTTTATGTGCACAACTCCCTCCCTTAAGACAGTTCTCTAGCGCTGTTCCGGGAAAGGTGTTTTAATTGCTATGACTCTTGAACATTCAACTTATGGACTCCCTCTTCCAAAGGGTTTAAAAGCAACCTTCCCACAACCATGCATGACTTTTCCATAGATTATTTTATTACAATTAGATTGTGAGTAAAATCTTATTCAAGAATGAATGAGGTGTATACACTGCAGGTCAAAAGTGATCAAAGGCAAATTTAGAGCAAATTTAGAACAAAGTTGTTCTAAAAAATATTTAAGAGCTTAACCCTACAGATTTATTCCAATGGAAGTTTGGAACTAAAACAGTAAAAAAAAAAAAAAATCTTATTAGACACCTGTCTTCAGCTTCATGCACCAAAAGTGTTTTAAAATCCCTCATTTCGCTCATGGCTTTCTAATAGCTTCCTCTCTAGAACAGAAGTAGCAGAAATACACAAGCATGATCACAGGCTAAAAATCCTTGCCGAAGGACAGTTTACTAGCTTAAGTGTAATACTTTAACTGTATACTACAGTGTATGGATAGTGAGTTTTTTTCTTGTGCATGAAGCTGCTCCTCCTTCATGTGAATATACCTCATTGTGCGAATTCTATTCCGAAGATCTGCAACAGGTTATTTTGAACAATGTAGATGTAAGTCTAATGACTTTCAGGGTATACTGCCATTAACTATCAGACTTCTATTGTTCTTCTGACCAAACAGATATATGCTTCTTAAGAGGATATTCTCTACTAAGTATAGTCACAAAAAATATAGGATTTCTAAAATTATTTTCCCCTACATTAACTTTGGGGAAATATTAAAAAAGAGGAACGTGATGCAATCTCTTGCAGAGCACCAGCTAGGGCGAGATTAAACAGATTCCAGTTAGTTACCTAAGATTACACATGCATAAAAACATTAATGGCAATAGGTGCCACAGGTGTCTGAAAACGTAATCAGAAGACAATGAAGCTACACATTTGTAATTGAGGTGTAATTTGGTCTGCAGAATCTTTATTACTTTATTAAAGGAAGGAAGCAGGTTGGCTTTCAGGCTGAGTTTGTGTGGCTGGCAGTTAATTTTTTTTCATATTCGTTGCCAGCAATTTTAATATTGGAATCACTGAGGCAATAATGAACACAGGATTAAATAATCACTTTCAAGGTAGGATTGCATTTTAAAGAAACTTGCCCTATGGCTGAGGGGGATTACAGTAAATTTTGTCCCACATAAACAGAGTTTGGGTAAAACAGCTGCAATTTTAAAAAAGGAAGGGAAATCTTGTGTGTTATAGGAAAGAACCAATTTCTTATAAATCAGTCATTTATGAGGAAAATAATATTACTACCTTGGCTTTGAACTCAGTTTACTGATGTCTCTGCCTCATTTTGCAACTTTCATTGTACTACTAAGTGTGTTCCCCAGTCTTTCTAGTCTCCTGCTGCAAGGGAGCTTTCAAAGGTCTGGGATGGGACAGGAGAAAATAGTAGGCTTTCTTATGGATACTTTCTTTACACCTGTTTAAGGAAACACATCTGTGACAAATATTTAAGCAGTGCTATGCTGAATTAGATCCTGGGCTCATCTAATCCAGTATAAGTTTTCTGACTACATAGAGCACTGGAGACAGCCATATAATATCTGAAAGGCAGGGATGCTATAATCTGGTTTGTGAAAGATTCAGACTAAATTCCAGTGCTTAGAGATTAATGTTAATGGATGAAACTTGATATTTTTTAAAAGTCTCATTTTTCATAACTCTGAGTGTGATGTCCTTTCTGGCCAACAGAGAATTTAATTAAGTGACAGGAATATGAACATCAACAGAAATACTTGTTTTGAAACTACTTTTCTTAACCCAGGGAGAATGAAAGTCTCAGTCTGCTGATTTTTTTTTCCCTGATGCAAATTGAAATTTCAGTGACACAAGCTTCTGTGGGTCATATTAATCAAATAGTAGATTACAACAGCTGCAGTAAAGGAGTCAAAGAAATAAATACAGATTTGCCTTCTTGATGTTGATATAACTATTTCTGACCAACTCTTTACCCTTTCAGTACTACAAGTACATGTAAAATTGTAGGTAGCATTCTTTTAGTGATAGTTCTCTGTGCAGTATTTTCTGTAGTGAATGTCTTTTCTTCTTGCATGTAACGTAAAGACCTCAATTTACAAAGGCTGCCTTTTGGTGCTAGGGTAAAGGCAGTTATCACAAAGACATAGTGCAGAGGAAAATTCAGAAAGTGTTTGCTTTTGTGTTGCATCTGAACACTTTGTCCTTTAAGAAAAAATACATTGTTTGATTTGGAAGTTGTAATTTAAAATGAAACCTGCCCTTACTTTTTTTTTAATTTTTTCTCTTTTTCTTTTTTCTTTTTCTTTTTCTTTTTTCTTTTTCTTTTTTCTTTTTCTTTTTTCTTTTTCTTTTTCTTTTTCTTTTTCTTTTTCTTTTTCTTTTTCTTTTCCTTTTTCTTTTCCTTTTTCTTTTTTAAATGTTTCTTTTCTTTTTTACTTTTCCCTTTCCTTTTCCTTTTCTTCTTCTTCTTCCTCTTTCCTTTTCTTTTCCTTCTCCTTTCCTTTTCATTTTCCCTTTCCCTTTCCATCTTCCTCTTCCTCTTTCTTTTTCCTATTTTCTATTTTATTTCCCCTTTTTCTTTTCCGTTTTTGCTTTTCACTTTTTCTCCCACAGAATAAGACTATTATCTGCTGCATAGTAGAGTTGTAGCTGATGACTGGGAAGCACCTAGGTATTACCATATTACAAATAAAAATATCAATATTTATGGAACCATGAGCAGATTATTTCTGATTAACGTTAACTCTTGGAAGGTCTGCSTTCTCAGTGGTACACTTTCTCAAGGGACTTTATTTAGTCAAAGTCTACAAAAGCATTGGTGTGAGGCAAGGGAAGGCAGTGAGCTGTGTGCCAGGGCTGGGTGGCAGTGGGAGTCAGGGGTAGGGAGTGCACCTTGCAGTGGACCCCAGCAGGTTACACAGCCCGCAGCTGTACTGCCATACTGTAGCCTCTGGCTCCACTCTATGACCCYGTATGCCAGATGCGTTTGATCAGTAGATCAAATATCGTCTGATTCAGTGGTGTCAGTGACACAGTGTGGTAGCTGTAGGTCAGCCAAAGATCAGCCAGTATTGTAAAGTATGTGAGGCCACAAGGAATGGAAACAAARCCATAGGGCTCTGTTGCAAAACATGAGATGTATCTCACACTAGCTAACAGCTTTTCACAAATCTTAGATGTGGTTGCCATTTCTCTGCTAAATGGAGTACAGATTATTCCCTTCATGCACGGATCCAAAACAGGATGTGTAGAAAAGAGTGAATGCACTTTGGAGGTTTTAGAAGATGAAGAGTATACCCAGTCTATGAAGAGTGGTTGCAACTTTGGGTGTTTCCTCTGACTCAGCAGAACAGCAAACTATACCCAATGCAAACTACAGTGTAAGTACYAACAAATGACTAGCCTAGTAGATGAAGGGAAAACAGTAGATATTGTCTATCTGGACTTCAGTAAGGCCTTTGACGCTGTCTCCCATAAATTCTTCATAGGCAAGTTTTTGATGTATGGGCTGGATGTACAGACAGTGAGGTGGACTGAAAACTGGCCGAATGGCCAGGCCCAGGGGGTGGTGATCAGTGGTACAAGGTCTAGCTGGACCTAGTAGCTAGTGGTGTAAGCCAGGGGTCAATACTGGGTCCAGTCTTGTTCAATGTCTTCATTAATGATCTGGATGATGGGGCAGAGTATACTCTCAGCAAATTTGCTGATGATACAAAACTGGGAGGAGTGGCTGATATGCCAGAGGTTCATGCTGCCATCCAGAGGGACCTTGACAGGCTGACAGGAACCTCATGAAGTTCAATAAGGGGAAGTACAAAGTCCTGCACCTGGGGAGGAACAACCCCATGCACCAATATATGCTGGGGGCTGACTGTCTGGAAAGCATCTTTGCAGAAAAGCACCTGGGGGTTGTAGTGGACACCAGGTTGAATGTGAGCCAACAATGTGCCCTTGTGTCAAAAAAGGCTAATGGTATCCTGGGCTGCATTAGGCAAAGTACTGCCAGCAGGTCTCAACCTGCTGGTGAGGCCGCACYTGGAGTACTGTATCAAATTCTGGGATCCTCAGTACAAGAGACATAGGCATACTGGAGAGTCCAATGAAGGGGCACAAAGATGATTACRGGACTGGAGCATCTCTCCTATGAGAAAACGTTGAGAGAGCTGGGAGTCTTTAGCCTAGTTCAGGGGGGATTTTATCAGTGTATATAAACACCTGAAGGGAGGGTGCAAACAAGATGGAGGCAGGCGCTCTTCAGCAGTGCCCAGTGGCAAGACCAAGAGACATTCAAGTTCACAACAAACTCAGTATCTAAGAACGATGTAACACGGCAAGGGATGTTCTTCTCAGGTTCACCATGCTTACCATTGATCACCTTAGCAATATCTCCTCCAAGAATTATTTGTGTGGCTTCTTCTGATATATGGCTATTTTATGTTTTGCCCTTCCTATGCATTTCTCCTTTATAATTTACAAAGGCCAGAGTACATGAGAAATTGTCTCAAAATTTGCTGCCTGTACTTATGACTGTATGAATCGGGAAAAAAATATCTTTCCAGTTCAATCAAACTTGCTTTTAAGAATAAAGAGCTAAATAAGAACAGTAATAATAGAAAGAAGGAAAAACCTTGGAAGGATCACTGCAAGGTCATCTCACCCACTCTTTTGATACAACACAGGATTCCTTACGTTTATATAATTTCTAGTGCATATTTACCTAATCCCTTTTAAAAATCCTCAGTGACATATACTTTAGAGTGACTCAGCCAACTATTCTCATGCTTTTAGAAAACCTTTTTTAATGTTCAATCTTTTTTGATGCAATTAAACCTATTTTTTTTTCATACATGATAAACACAGAAAACATTATTCCTATGGTCTTTGAAGCCATATTCATTTAACTGTAAACATCCCTTCTTCAGTATAAATATTTCCTTTCAATTATTTCATGGGGACAATATTTATTATTGTTTATTGTGGATGGTTTTTCTTGTTTGTTCGTTTGTTTTTCCCTGGGCTGCGTTTCGGCATATAACACCTTAAAGCTCACTGTCCAAAACTGGATGAAATACTCCAGTTGACAACCTACCTTGGGGAATGGGGGAAAATTTCATGACTTTTCCAGGAAAAGTTCCTCTTTCTGTCTATTAGAAGATGTAGCTGCATTGCAGTCATTAACATTATTTTGATTTAACCCACCTAAGTTCAGGCCAATTAATCAATACAAATGATTTAAAATATTTCCAAAGGTACCTTAATGATTTAGCCACATGTCTTGACCACGTGTTTCTTTCAGTTGTGTCATTTGTTAATTTATATGTTAATTTATACACTAACATGTCAAATTGTAATGACAGGGCARTTTCCCAATTGTCATTGCATGCAACAAGAAGAAACATTATTTATGAGCAATCTGTAATCCTTAACCATTATTTTAACACTGCTAGTCATTAACTAAAACTAGATTGGAAACCTTGGGAACTATTCTGATTATGCCACAATATGATGTTCTTTAATCAAATGGGGGGGAAATCTGGTATGTATGTTTAATTTGTGTAAATAAACCATTAAAATACTCTATTAACAGATCAGGTCAGCATTCTGATGGGATTACATACCACTCTTTGCTGCCATCTTTAGCTGAAAAAAGAACCTTTTGAACAGTGTATCTATTGGCTTCTTTAAAGAAAATTTGACCAAATACCACAAATAACAACCTGTTCTTGGCTGGGCTATGGGATAGCCGATCTAATCAGTTTCTTCTGTGTCTCATTTTTAATAAACCTTTTCTCACATTTAATCTTTCCAATTATTATCAATGTTCCTTATAATACATCCTAATCACCAAAAAGACCCATACACATTTCCAGTCAATTATCCAATAGCTAGTAACATAAGGGTATGTCCTGAAAAGTGCCATATTCTCCCAAGAGTTTGAATAATATCATTGGTGATATAGACAGTTTTTTGGTGCTTCTTGATTTTTAGAAATTTAAATATGCATTTCATGAGAAAAACATGCTGATTTCTAGCAGCTAAATTGGTAGACTAGAGTTAGAAAGAGCTGGTGGGTGAGAGGAACCTGAATCCTTGGCAGTCAGCTTGGTAGCCAGCTGGCTACATTCATTTTATATTTAGTTGCTTACATTTTGACAGAAAGTACGAAGTTTTTGTTCTCAAATTCCTTACTGCCTAGATGTTGGTTTCAAGAAGAATGAAAAATTATTGCCCTTGCTCCAATGCAGAATGAAAACAAATTTTGCTATTTTGAAATTCTGCATGAAGCAGAATTACCAGTCTCACTTGATCCTTAATGTTCAACTCCACTTTTCCAAAAGCTTGCTTCAACTTTCAGGGTCATGTCTTGTTGTTGATAAAGTTACTTTTAATGTTACATGTAGTTAATTTTCATAATAAGTAAATTAAACTCCTCTCAAAGAAGAGTTTTGTTTTTCATAAAAATGCAGATAGTCTGTGACTTTAAAAAAGAAACCTAATGAAATTAGACTCATGACTTCTAATGACTTCATGGCGTTCTTTGTTTGGTTTTTTTGTTGGTAAAAATTTCAAGCTTTACAAGGTTTACAAGTATTAGGACACATTCCATGCTGACTTACACTCTGCAAAATTCTACTGAGGAAGAAATTTTTACAGAGTGGAGATCACTAGAGATGGAACTTGAACCAAGGTCAGTTTCTAATACAGTTTTTTTTCTGTAAAGAAAATCCCTCAGTTTAAGGGATTAAATCATAATATTGATATGCACTAAGAATTTAATCTAGATGTCAGTTGCTGAAATTTGAATGCTGATTTTAGTATTTACAGTCTTCTATCCAGTTGACCGGAAGCCTGCCTTTCCCTCTCCTCCTCCTCCCCTTCTGCGGACTCACTGAGGTGATTTTCTTTGGGGAGTGATGGCAATCAATCAGCTTAATTATATGTCTAGGCAGCTTTGATGACATGGACTCACATCTAGCTCCCTACTTAAATCTACAAACTTACCTCCATCTCTTTCATGGACATAAGTCCTCTATTGCAGTGGAAGCCTTGTTAACCAGCAATAAMTTCTGAGGGTCTGCTGAGAGGCTGAAAATAGAGTCAATTCTACAGCAGTGGCTCGTCATGAGAGGAAGGATGCATGTAACAGCACACATGTTAAGTTACACTTATGTGGTATCATTCTTTAAGACACTGTTATGTTCCATCTTTTCACCACAGCCTYGCTCAATGGCCATTCATTAAAGTATTTAAATTTAAAACTTTCATCTGAGGAAGTTCTAATAACTGAGACATGCAGCCTTGATATCACCAGTAAGGGATTTCARTGAAATTAGTGCATTATGGATGTCTGCAGTGTAACTGATCAGTAACACAAGGATAAAGATCTCTTGCATTGTATTCCTCCTGTCTTCTACAAAAGATGAGATGTTCAAATTGTATTTTTAGTTACAAAAACATAATTAGGGTTAACACATATGAAAAGTAGATAGGATTTGACTGCTTTACATAGATGGGATAAAAGGTTAATTTCTTTTTTTTTCAAACTCTTCTTTCACTTGATACCTTTTTCTATGTGTGGATATCCAGTGTTCTGAGTTAGGAATCCATATCAGCAAAAGCATGTAAGGCATAAAGAAGGACTAGATGCTTCATAAAATAATTTGGAAAGCTCAGTTCCAACTTGCTTGTGGTGTACACCTTGCCAGACTGTTGCAGACCAGAAATTGCTTGTGCTTCTAAAATCAATATTTCATCGAGATCAGTATACACTGAATTGTGATTGTGAGTTGATTTTCTGATTGTTTTTGTCTCCCGTGACCAGGGCAGCAGACCCTACTTACTATCGTAGCTAGATGAATGAAGTAATATGCAAGTTTGAGATAGGATTGCAGATAATCAGAAGTTTATTGAAAGCAAAGAAGATAATTCTGGTCTCGTTGTTGAGAGGATTTAGACATTCCGGAAAATGTGGCTGGCCTTTTTGTAATATTCATTACTCTTTGTACCATCACTTCTGTGGTGACTCTGTTAAATTAGTTTTCAAACAAGTTCTCAGACTGTACTTATGCTGTGTCTGAAACCCAGGCCTCAGCCATTGGCTTTTATATTGCAAGGCTATAACTTCAGTGCTACCTCCATACCAAGTGTTAGGTTGCAGCCAAGCTAATGCATCTAACAGTGCCTTTGCTGTGCTGATCCTAACAGGAACAGAGGAAAAGAAGAGCCTGGGAGCTCAGTGGAGTTCTGTCCTTTCTATTTCTGCTCCTAGTAACATCACTGTTGCGTGACTGATGTTACTCTATTATCTCATAAGCCTCAAGAGTTATCTTCCTCCCTTCCATTTGTAGAAAGGGAATAATTACTTATCTGGTTATTTCCTGCCAAAAATTCATTCTTGTGAATGCTTTCTATTTGCATAATTTATATTCCCTATTTCCCAGCTGTGATCTTTTTGACATCTTCTGGCTCATTGATTTTGGAATTACCATTTTTTTCCCGTCTTCATTACCATTTTCTTCATCTCAAACAGTTCATCTCTGGAACACTAATACTTATTCTTTTAAAATAACTACAGTATAATTTTTCTTAACAGTCATATTATTTTTCTGGGACCCTTAACCTGAGTAAAATCTTGGGCAGAGGAAACATCTGGTATCAAATCAAAACATTCCTATTGTTTTTGAAGGAATTATACTGAATTCATATATTGAATTATCGCCTTGTCTCCTCCACAATGTAGTTACTTCTTGTTTGTATCTTGGAAGATGTCGTGGTTTAACCCTAGCCAACAACTAAACACCACAGAGCCACTTGTCCGCTCCCCCCACCTCTGGTGGGATGGGGGAGAGAATCAGTAGAGCAAAAGTGAGAAAACTCGTGGGTTGAGATAAGACCAGTTTAATAACTGAAATAAAGTAAAATAGTAATAATTATAATGATGATGATGATGATAATAATAATAATAATAATAGAATATACAAAGCAAGTGATGCGCGATGTAATTGCTCACTACCTGCTGACCGATGCCCAGCCAGTCCCCAAGCAGTGATTGCTGCTCCCTCTGACCAACTCCCCCAGTTTATATACTGAGCATGATGTCATATGGTATGGAATACACCTTTGGCCAGTTCGGCTCACCTGTCCTGACTATGCTCCCTCCCAGCTTCTCATGCACCTGGCAGGGCATGGGAATCTGAAAAGTCCTTGACTAGTGTAAGCACTACTTAGCAACAACTAAAACATCAGTGTGTTATCAACATTATGCTCATTCTAAATCCAAAACACAGCACTATGCCAGCTACTAGGAAGAAAATTAACTCTATCCCAGCCGAAACCAAGACAGAAGATCTTATGTAGCATTCATACTTGTGCATATAGCAACCTCCTTATTTTTTGGATGAAATTTTCAAGCACTGAACCTACTCTAAACTCAGGAGAGTTTTAATATTATTGTTGATGTAAGTAAAATTTGGTTCTTAATCTTGCAATGGATTTTCTCTCTCCCATGAACTGATTACAAGTGATTGTGGTTTGAAAGAGAAGACAGAGGATATGACTCATTTAAGGAGAGTAGAGGATTGATTTTTTTAATTTCTACGACTAGCAATTTTTACTTTCCTTCTCAGGAATAAATAACTATATAAGTATTATTTGAATGGAATTGCTATTTTGACTGGTCCTTTTTAGGAAGTTGTACTACCTTATCAGGAGAGTTAAGCAGTGAAACTTTGCATATAGGCATGCTGTTTCGTAAAGAGCGATTCCTTTAACCAGCTGTAAGGTAGATAGATAGTGTCTGAACAGGATCCTGGTACTTTGCTGATTGCAATGCTATTTATCTTAATACCAACAAACTAATTAATTGATCTGACCCACAGACTCAAACATCCTCATTTTTTATGTTGTCAGTACGTGTATCTGTAAACACACACATATATATGTGTGTTTAGATATGCAGATGTATATATAGATATAGATATGCAGATGTATATATAAAATATCTTTATAGTCTGCATTGCTTTTGCAAAATGTTTCCTGCAGAGAGCCTTTCTATGTTTTTCATAATTGCTTTATGTTCCCTTGGATTATGTTTGTCTTCACATACATAGAAATTACATTTTCTGGAAGCTGTAGAACCACATGCACAAGAGGGAAAATTTAAATTTTCCACTACCTAGGAAGCAAAGAAAAATCAAGCTCATCAACTTTATTAAAAATGTTAAATTGTCAGAACCCTTCATTTCCTATTGGCTAGACAGTGAAACTAATTATTTCTTTTGTTGTTTTTTTTGAGTGTTCATTGAAGTCAGCAGCATGCTCCTTGAGTAATGACTGCTGGTCAATGCATAAAAAAACGTGTTTCTTTTGAAACAATGAAATACATCTTCAGGATGGTACTGTATGGAGTCTCTGAACAGTGCTTGTCTAAGTATTAGCATTATTATATACATGTTAAAATCAATATATCTCTATGAAAGTATTCATATTTCGAGGACAACATTAGTGTAGTCATAGAATCATAGAATCRTAGAATCMTTAAGGTTGGAAAAGACCTYTAAGATCATCGAGTCCAACCATCAACCCAGTACCCATGCCCACTAAACCATGTCCTGAAGCACCTCATCCACACGTTTTTTGAACACCTCCAGGGATGGTGACTCCACCACTTCCCTGGGCAGCCTGTTCCAATGCCTGACTACCCTTTCGGTGAAAAAATTTTTCCTAATATCCAATCTAAACCTCCCCTGGCACAACTTGAGGCCATTTCCTCTCGTCCTATCACTTGTTACTTGGGAGAAGAGACCAGCACCCGCCTCTCTACAGCCTCCTTTCAGATAGTTGTAGAGAGCGATAAGGTCTCCCCTCAGCCTCCTCTTCTCTAGGCTAAACAACCCCAGCTCCCTCAGCCGCTCCTCAGAAGACCTGTTCTCTAGACCCTTCACCAGCCTCGTCACCCTTCTCTGGACACKCTCCAGCACCTCAATGTCCTTCTTGTAGTGAGGGGCCCAAAACTGAACACAATATTCGAGGTGCGGCCTCACCAGTGCCGAGTACAGGGGCACGATCACCTCCCTACTCCTGCTGGTCACACTATTCCTGATACAGGCCAGGATGCCGTTGGCCTTCTTGGCCACCTGGGCACACTGCCGGCTCATGTTCAGCCGGCCGTCGACCAGCACCCCCAGGTCCTYTTCCGCCGKGCAGCTTTCCAGCCACTCTTCCCCAAGCCTGTAGCGTTGYCTGGGGTTGTYGTKACCGAAGTGCAGGACCCGGCACTTGGCCTTGTTGAACCTCATGCAATTGGCCTSGGCCCATCGATCCAGCCTGTCCAGATCCCTCTGCAGAGCCTTCCTACCCTCAGGCAGATGAACACTCCCGCCCAGCTTGGTGTCATCTGCGAACTTACTGGGGGTGCACTCGATCTGTAACTGTGGTGGGTTGACCTTGGCTGGCTGGCTGCCAGGTGCCCACCAAACCACTCTATCACTCCCGCTTCTCAACAGGACAGGGTGAGAATATATGACAAAAAACCTGTGGCTTCAGATAAGGACAGGGAGATCACTTACCAATTACCATCATGGGCAAAACAGACTTGACTTAGGGAAATTAATTTAATTTATTGCCAATTAATCAGAGTAGGTTAATGAGAAATAAGAACAAATCTAAAAACACCTTCCCTGCACTCCTCCCTTATTCCCAGGCTCAACTTCACTCCTGACTCTTCTATCTCCTCCCCTAGAGTGGCGCAGGGGAATGGAGAATGGCGGCTGTGGTCAGTTCACAGTGCTTCATCTTTGCCACTCCTTCCTCCTCACGCTCTTCCCCTACTCCAGCGTGGGGTCCCTTCCATGGGATACAGTTCTTCATTAACTTCAACATGGGTCCTTCCCACAGGCTGCAGTTCTTCACAAACTGCTCCAACATGGGTCCTTCCGATGGGGTGCAGTCCCTCAGGAACAGACTGTTCTAGCGTGGGTCCCCCACAGGGTTGCAGGTCCTGCCAGCAAACCTGCTCCAACGTGGGCTCCTCTCCACAGGCCACAGTTCCTGCCAGGAGCCTGCTCCTGCATGGGTTGTCCATAGGCTACAGCTTCCTTCAGGGCGCATCCACCTGCTCCAGCGTGGGGTCCTCCACAGGCTGCAGTGTGGATATCTGCTCCAACATGGACCTCCATGGGCTGCAGGGGGACAACCACTGTCACCATGGTCTTCACCATGGGCTGCAGGGGAATCTCTGCTCTGGCGCCTGGAGCACCTCCTCCCACTCTTTCACTGACCTTGGTGTCTGCAGGGTTGTTTCTCTCACATTTTCTCAYTCCTCTCTCCCAGYTGCTATTGTGCAGCAGTTTTTACCCCTTCTTAAATATGTTACTACAGAGGCGCTACCAACATCACTGATTGGCCCAACTTTGGCCAGTGGCGTGTCCATCTAGAAGCTGGCTGGCACTGTCTCTGTCCGACATGGGAGCGGCTCCTGTTGTTTTCTCACAGAACCCACCCCTGAACCCCCTTCCCCTACCAAAATCTTGCCATGTAAACCCAATACTGCAACCACTGAAAGAAAACATGCCTTTGCTGACTTTCTTTAAGGTGGTGTACAGCAAAGCTCTAATAATTCTGTACTGGTAGCATATACAGGACTGTGATCTAGCTTCTACTTCAATTGCTCTGGTATGTCTGAGAATTAGGCTTGACACTCTGTCCATCGAAAATGCAATCTTTATGTAATTTCTAATTGCTAGCATCAATTTCCACTTTTTAATCAATTTTACAATGTGTCCCAATCATACTAGAGATGGATCCAGGGATCCGGTAAAGCTGAAGTATACAAAGCCTTCAGCTGTGAAGTTAAGAATACTGCGAAAAAGGTTTCACAGTGTTCTTTGTCCTTCAGTTTGCAATAAATGACTTGCAAATACTGTGGCTGTGGGGTCCTGTGGATGGCAAAAATATACATGCAGAAAAGTTACAAAACAATAATTGTTAGGACTACAGTTTTCATTAAATAAAAAATAACAGGTACCATAAACCTTTTATTTAAAGTTTCTATTGTGAACAATGAAGGTCACACAGCTTTTTTTTTTAGAACACAGCTGGACTGATATATAGAAGGTTGCTTTAATTATAAAGAAGCAGACTCTTCACATTAAATGGTGTATGACCAAACAAGCTGCCTTCATTTGACTTCCCAGACAGCTGGAGTCGGATTCAGAGGCAGCTAATTGCCTTGGGGACCTTTCTCTGGCAAGTAGCCCATTGGTACTCTTGAGGGGTGGAGTGGCTTCACACAGAAAGCATAAAAGCGTCTGGGCTGCTGTTGTACAGAATGCTACTGCTGACAGATTTACCATCTGTCTTTGAGAAAGACAACAGCTTTTGGAGCCCATATACCACCACTCTTCAGTAGAAAGCCCTTTGTCAATCAAAACTTCCTCATTAGAGTAGAGAGCAGAACTTGAATTATAGCTAAGTGTACTAAATAAAAAAGAAATATCAAGACATTAGTTTACTTTCATTTGTGTATGGCTAGATGAAAAATCCTGTAACATTAGGAAACAGCAAACTGTAAACACATTTGTATTATCCATCAGCTAAGCTTTCTCTGTGCAAATAGTTTTACAGATGTACCAACACTAGCAACGTCCATATCCCCACAAGAAAGAGCTGTGTTGCAATAACACAGAATAATGAATTCATAATATACACTATGCTATGTTAGATAATCCAGATATGTATTTYTGTAAATTGTCTTTGACTTTAAAATGTAATTGCTTTCAGTCCAGTGTTTGTAACCAATAGAATGGATTGTATCTATCTTACAAGGGAACTTCAAAGCTCTAACCACAGGAAAAAGAAAAGGATGTGCAATCATCCCTGTATACTTTAATGTGTACTTGCCTATTCATGAAATTATAACTGTGTCTTTTGCCTAGTGCAATTTTAAAAGAATCAATCCAAGTTAGGAACAAAATATAGATGCTTTCTAAAAAGCTGCAGTACACAAATATTTTCAACATGCAAATGCACATATATGAACGTATGTAAATACAGATCTAATTTAATACCCACAGGTCTGAATGACRTACATTCATCTCAACACTTTATAAAACTGTTAGGAATTATGAAGAATGGAATTATGGATTCTATAAATGGTACTCTTTCTTAAGCCTGCAAGTGAGTCTATATGTATCCATAAGACTTTAGTGCCTTCCTGAAAGATGTAAAAAAAGAGTTATGCCCAGTTGCTCTTRCTGTGGTTGACCAATAAGTGTGTACGGGGTGTTTAAAGGGAGTAAATATTTACTTTGTGACGCGCGTTCTTGAAAGCCAAGTTTCAGTTTAATGTGAACGCAGAACACATTTATTTAAACACACTTTTTTTCAATATGTATATGTATATATATGTGTATGTATATTGTTTATCACAAATATAGGAAGCTGGATACAGGTAGCTGTTATAAAACATTTTTTTTTTTGGTGAGAAATTCTCATGTTTTCTTACCCCAAGTACTTTACCACAAACCTAGAGAGAGAGATGAAGAATATATGCCAGGATTTTACTTCAAGCTCTGTGGCTGCAAAACACTGAAAAACAGCTTCTCCCTTTATATACATGCAGCATAGAAAGAACACATTGCCAAATGTAGGAAAGGATGCAGTTTAGTAATGAGGCCTCAAAACTCTACCCAGCATGTTGACATGGTGCCACTATGAAGCAAAAATTACAGATATATGGGGAGGTAAAGGGAGAGGAAGAGAGAATATTAGTCTCTAGTCTAGTGATTACAGCTCTCCCATGAAAATAGGAGTCATGGTTTCCAGTTGCTTTTTCTAGGGTTGTTTCTATATTTTAATGCAGAATGCTTGCCCGCTAAGCTTATGGTTAGGGCATATATCTAGGAGATATAGAAAAAATCAGATTAAATGTTCCAGTGCTGAGGAAGGCCCTGAGTTTAAGCACTCTAATGAAATACAGCTTTACCACTGGCCGAGTTTTAAAAGAAAAGGGAAATTGTCTTCTCTTCTCCCAGGGAAGCAGCTTAGATTTTAGTTCAAGGGAAAGGTTCAGGACTTCAAATTCCAGCCTAAAATATATACCCTAAAGTAAAGTTTAGAAAGACCTAAATTATTCAGATTAAGCACTGTATTCTCATTAAAGGGAGCTGAGTGTTGGCTTATTTTTCATGCTGAGATACTTTCAGTACAGAGCTATATCATGTACTTCCATACTCTGTTGCAGTCTACAGAGCTGATATATCAATGTCAAAAAGAGGTGTGAGAGTCAAACGATGTGCTCTCTCCATCATTTCCTATTCTCCAGTTTAAGCATATCCCTAGTTCAGCATGCTGAATCCTTTTCTTGAATGGATTTCCTCCAGGCACAGCATAGAAAGTTTAGTCGGAGCTTTGAGTTGCACTCTGATGGCCACATGCCAAAATCCTTTTATGGGGCTAGCTCTTAATCTATCTCTCTTAGCTTTCCATTACTGAAATGGCAATCACAGTATTTCCCCACTTCAGAGACGGTAAATGTGTTATTGGTAATCTCCTAGTTTCCACAGTTATGGAGATCAAATAAGTAGATACATAAAAGTTCTCTTGCATAACAAATTAAAACAGGAATATATTCCTATTTTGGAAGGGATCTTAGCCACAGTATTTCAGTCATGTAGAGGCTAGATTTTAACTCAAGTGTGTTGGTCTAGTTAAACCACTGTAAATCTCTGTGAACATATGGAAATCAGTTGCCTACTGACTTATGACAAGTGTGTTCATGAAAATGCTTTCTTTAGCTTTCCTTATTCAGTTAAATAAAAAAGCAAAAGGCAATTAAATCAACGCCATATTTGTGTATGGCTGAGGTATAATCTGGGAGTATGTAGACAGGACTTCTTGTAAAATCGAAATGCTGATATTTATATCAGGGGTACGGGAGTCCACCTCTGATCATTTACAGAAGATTTACCTATGTATAATTGAGGGCATAAAGTGAAGAAAATGAGACTAAACAGGTAAAACTGAAAGCATCATTTGGCTTCCAGGTGGTAAGAAGTGTATTTTCAGGTATCCACCAACTAATGTGTAGGACTGGCAATTAGAAAAAATGTCTCTTGTAAACCAAACTCATTGAAATACACAGCCAGTGTAGGTTCATAAAAGTAGAACCCCTCACTTTGCCATTTTGGTCTGTAAAGTAGAATCACATTTAAAGTATTCTAGCAACTCATGGTGATATGACCTGTGCCTATACCATGGCTGTTAAATATTTCCTCTGGGAACATCTTCCACTTCTCAAGTACGTCTTACAGAAAACCATGGGAATCATAGCAAGATCATGTTTTCTGCATATTTTACAGGCTGTAAAACTTCTATGCAGATTTTGTAGAAACGCTGTCAATTTATTAGTTGAAAAGAGCATTTCTAAAGATCACTAAGATCCTAAATGGAGACCTGTGATTCAGTGCACATCTGGTGTTCCTTCTGCAAACCTTAAGAAATATATTAAATTTTTTCTTACTACGTTTTTTATGTAATACAGCTTTTTTTTCTCTGAAGATAATAGCCCAGATCCTGAAGGTGCATGGTACAGATAAAGTGCATTTCAGGGAATGGGAGAGACATGGGGATTTGCAAAGAACCATTTATAGCCTTTGATGTGTTGTTAATGCTAGCTGCCAATGGCACAAAGGCATGATTCCAGAATTCAAACATCATGGAATATAACCAGGCCATAAATCTGATCGCCTAGGTCCAGCTCTAACATTGGATACAAGAAGAGAGGGTGAAACAGCTATTAAATCAGCTATCTTCTAAAGTTTCCTCAAGGTAGGCAAAATAATCTCAGTTGCTTCTTCATGATTCTGCTGGGTTTTTTACAGTAATCATGGGCAAACCATTATTTTTCTCCTGTTTCTTCCTACTACCAAGATAGTGTCTCCATTCCTTCACAGTTCTTTTGTATACAAGGGAGTGGCAAAGACAGAAACTGCTTTTCTCTGGGTTTTTTCTTCTAGCGAGTTTTTTCTTCTCTTCTGTCAGGAGAATTCTTTCATATCCAAGTAGGGAAGGATATTGTCACAACATTGCCCCTATCTTCACTATCTGTATGGCATTTAGTCTACTCCCTCACTGACACATTGCTGCATTGTCTTTAATTATTTAATTTATTCTGCATTAAGGGCAGTGGAAGCAAACACGAGAGCAATGGCTACACTGTGATGTTACTTTAGAGCTCCAGCTCCTACTCAACTCAAAATTTCCTGGTTGTCACATTGTTTCACGGCAGCTTGTGTTATGGTCAAAGTTCAGAGTAAGCCAAAAAGGAAGGAAACTTCTTGAGAGAGTGAGTACTGAATCAGCTCCAGAACCCCCCTACAATCAGTATGGACACTACTGACTGGACCCCCATTATGTGATAGGTAAATACAAGTCCACACTTGGCCAAAATCAATAAAGGTTGTGTAGATGCAGGCAGATACACTGATTGCTGCAATCCATCATCCACAATGAGGCGTATGCAGGAATTTTAAGACAATTTAGTCTCCAATGTACCTATTAGCTGCTGTTTAACCTCAAAGGGAGTCTAAAGTGAGTAGACATACAGCTTTCTGGTTTGGGGCATACTCAATAGAGTTTCAGCCTCAACAACTCTGAGCGGATTGATATATATTTAACTTGTCTTCCAAGAACTCACAGACCAAACATTACTTTTTCACACTTGCATACCCAGCGAATCATGTTTGTCACAAAACACAGAAGATAACTATCCTTTATTAGGAGTGGTTCAATTAGACCACAGACAAGATGAGATGGTGATTTGTACTTTGTGTTCTTCCTTGAACAACAGTGGAGGAATTCCTTGAAATACAGTGGAGGAATATGCCTCAAGTTGTTTTTTATGTAATACTCAGGATATGAGTAGGAAAATGCCTGTGCCTGAATATCTTCTCCAAGGTCAAGAAAGAGTGTTAAAATTATTCTAAGCATTTGAGTGTAAGACTTTATTCCAAGAGATGGATTTTCTATGTTCAGGCCGCTGCTGCAGTAATCTCTACTCCATCATACCATAGAATTCCTTGGGGAAGAGAAAGAAACTTGAGGTTGTAACTGCTTCAGGCAAAAAGCCTAAGGTTTTTGCCACAAGCTTATGGAAAGGCCAAGAGACTAATTAGTTAACCTAGTTAAAAATTAACAGTTGTGAGGAATGATGGAACCCTCTCACAAGACCATCTATTGGTAGAGTACTCTCCTGGAAAGATGGGTTTGGATTCCTTCAAATTTTAAGGTAACAGTCCTGGATGCTCTGATTATCCCATTTGGTACTATTGCATCTTCTCATGTTTTGAAAACAGAAAACTCTTGTGCTTCAAAATTAATAAGAAAGTTCAGGATTATGAATCTTTAATGGAGYCCCTTTCTCAAAGCAGATTCTGCAAAGGGGCCAGCTGCATGAACACTGGGTGCTACAGCATAGATCTATCCTTAAGTGACTTGTTCAAAACCATAGAAGAAATCTGGTGAAAAAGGCAGCAGTGCTCCTCAGCCCTCTTGAAAATTTTTTAGACTGCACATACAAAAGTAATTAATTTTTGTCAATGTTGGCCGAAATTTTTATCACTGAGACAATGTAGTGTCTATTCGAATTCTGTTAAAATTATTGGATCAAAGTGCATCTGTAAACTATGTATGCATAATCTGTGCTGTCAAACAGAGCTTAAACTGTGGGATAATTCCTATGGATAGTGAAGATAGGTGAGAAGTAAATAGAGAAATCATAATATTTCTCCCTTCATCCAGTTTTCTGTTTTTTCAAATGACAACTGTGATATCGACAGTGAAACGTGTTCTACCCAGCCATTTCGTTCTCTCATCAGGGACTGCTCTCTGAGTGATGTGCATGCACTTAACTTCCATTAGTACTAATAAGAAATCAGTGAGCACACCAAGAAGGGAGTACATGTCTTTGCAATACGTAGTGTACCCTTGGATAGTTAATTAGTCCAAAATATACTTGAAAATAATGTGAGAGATAAACATGTGGAATAAAGTGGAAAACCTAGAGGTAAAGTGCTAATTCTTGCATGACAGCAGCTCAGCTGGGGTCATGAAAGAATATTGGAGATGATTATGACATGTTAGATTTGGATAACATACAAATATCAAACATTCTCAGCTACGTATTGTAGGATGTTAACAAAGCATGCATTTCAAATTAAATGTTTGATTTTGTCTGCAACTTGCCTGTATTCAATCTAAATTTACTGGAAAGAAGAAAAAAAAAGAACAACTCTTTTTAATATTTAATCCTATTAACAATTAACACTACCCTCAAAAATTGTGAAATGTATGGATATAATTCATAGAAGACATGAGGTCCAGAAGCTGAGGACATGCTGTATTATAAGCTCATTATAACTTTGTGAAGAAGTAATAACAAATGCCTGTATTCTCACTGTTTTTAAGCAACATGTTAAAATCAATGTTATCATCTGAAGTCTTCATGTGACTGTTTAGGGATTGGAACCCTGCTCTTCTGCATATTTTGTGAACATTTTATTCTAATTACTTCTAAGGCCTGCAATTTGATCAGAAATAACTATTTTTTTCTCTCTTTGTCCAAGACTGTAAAGTTCTGCTAGTGTCTTCTGTGTCTTTTCCAAACAATAATTGAACTTCATGTTGCATGAGACATAAAATCTTACTCAGAATATAAGGCTGTTTGGGACATGGTAGTTTTTCATCCACAGTGAGATTTCTAATGAAGGTCCTCATCTGCAGTCATATACTCATGAAGTGAATGCTTGCAGCATGGATGTCGCAGACATCTTCAGGAAGGGTGAAGAGGAGAATCCAGGGAACTGCAGGCTGGACAATATCACTCTAGTCACTGAGAACTCCTCAAAGTCTTTTCCAGCCACATGAAGTACCAAAAGTTGATTGAGAACAGCCAGCATAAATTTACCAAGGGCAAATTATGCCTCACTAACCTCATTGTCTTGCCTGATGAGATGACTGGCTGCAAGGCTAAAGAAAGAGCAGTGACTGTTGTGTACCTTGACTATAGCAAGGACTTTGACACTGTTTGGCATAATATTGTTACAGGCAAATTAGTGAGATATGGACTGATAAGTCGACAATAAGTTGGTTGGAAAATTGTCTGGAGCATTGGGCTCAGAGGGTTGTGATCTGTGGTACTAAGTCCAACCAGTAGCTGGTTACAGGTGGTGTTCTTCAGTGATGGCTGCCGGGGCAATAATGTTTAACACTTTCATTAATGACCTGGATGACGGCATAGAGTGGGACCAGCAAGTTCATTGTCTCTAACAAACTGTAAGGAGAGATCAGTGCTGTGGAGGATAGGTATGTTATTAAGAGAAACGTTGACAGACTGGAGAAATAGCCTAGCAGAGGCAACATAAAGTTAAATAAAGACAAATGCAAAGTCTGCATCTAGTAAGGAATAATGCCATGCAAATGTACCGGCTGGGAGCCACCTGGATGGAAAGCAGTTTTGCAGAAAAGAATCTGAGGGTCCTGCTACACAAGAATTTGAATGTGATTCAGCAGTCTGCCCTCGCTGCAAAAAAGACCAATTAGCTTGTGGTCTATATTAGCAGGAGTGCTGCCAGGAGGTCCCAGGATGTGATCCTTCCTCTCTACTTGACTTTTATTGTGAGACCACATCTGGAGTAGTGTCCTGTTCTGGGTTCCTTGTACAAGAAAGATATGGGCATACTGGAGCAAGCTCTTTGAAGAGCCACCAAAATGATCAGAGAGGTGGAGCTTATTACATGTGCAGGGAGACAAGGGAGAAAAATCTTTCTCCGTGAGGGTAGTAAAGCACTGGAACAGGTTGCCAGAGAGGTCATGGAGCCATTCAAAACTTGCCTGGACACGGCCCTGAGCAACCTGCTTTTGTTGGACCTGTTTTGAGCATGTGGTTGCACCAGCTGTCCATGGAGGTCTGTTCCAATCATCATGATTCTATGATCCAAACAATAGCTCACAGTGGACTTGACCAATGGAGAGAAATGATGACATTTCTGAACCCAGTATCCAGAATAAGAAATGTAAGAGTCTTTAATCTGCTACTTATTCCTTATATACCCTTTGACCTTCTTATTAGGGTTTGCAAACAGCCAGAACTTATTCSTGAAAGCTGTAATATTGCACTGATTGAAATAGGCCAGCTCAATTTCATATGCAGACCATAAATAAAACAAGTTTCATATGTAGACCATAAATAAAACAATAGTACATTCATAGTAGCAACAGCTCATTGGAAAGGGAAAAACTGTTACAATACTTTCCTTAGATTATTAAGAATGAACATAACTTCAGAGGAAGAAAAGCAATACCATTCTGAAAAAAAAAAAAAAAAAGAAAAAGATTAATGTGTAGATCCTGCCTTTTCTATTCTATGAAAAGATTTTCATGAGTAATTTCATGTCCTTGTGAAAGATTGTGACATAGTGCTACGGTCAGCCTTTTTAATTTTTGACCATTTCTTCAACTTACTGGAAAGCAAATGAACTGCAGAAGCTCTTGCTAGCAGAAGAAACCTACAAAGGCCACAGGTGCTTCTTACTTGAATTATTGTTGTCAATATATTATGAGGCAATTGAAGCAGAACAAATGTGCACAGCTTGTTAGTTGCAAGTTCTTTTTCTGTTTTGGAGAAAGCACACAACAAGGTGCAGCGATTGTGTTATTGCCACCTAAATTCAGAAGAAGGTCAGAATGACAGAACACAATTTGAAACTATTACACGTGGGTACACTTGCTGTAATCTCCCTTCTTAAAAACATACCTGAAAGCCCTAGCATTGATGTGACTTCCATTTGAAAGAGACCTCATTCGTAATACAAGTTTTGTGCGTGATCTCTAAACTATGCATATAAACCCAGGCAATTCTTTTTAGATTTTTATGTCAAAAACTTCCTAATGTGAAGTTACAGTTTTAGTGACTTTCATAAATAATGCTGTGTGATAAGGTATTGGCTGTATCATTCACACTTCCTTCACAAACCCAGCCCGGATGCAGGCCAGCTGTTGGTAATTGGATCTTGCATGTTATTACACTTGCATCTTTGGTATCACTTCTTTTTGCATTCCATTACTGAATTTCCTTTGTGCTGTGGCTTTTTCTCTGCATGTTATTTGTGTATTTAAAATGAACCATGCAAAGAAATATTTCCATAACCATGGTGACACTGTAATATTATGCACACTTACAAAGTACAAAGGTAACTCTACTAGACTGGTATTTTCTGTGATCAATTGCTGGAAATTTAATATATCTTTTTTTTTTTTTTTTTTTTTTTTTAATAAGAGAGAGAATGGAATGTGCTGAGTATTTCCAGATCTGCTTACGCTGGAGTTACTACTATAAATTAATCCAATACTTCTTCAACAGAAGTGATGAGCTGTGTGTTGCTGTGCCCGTGTTGCCTACTATTACTAGTTTTTCATGAATCTTGGGATATGATATAGATTTTTCTTTTTTTTAAGGGCCCATGCTTCTGGAGTCACGTGAATACATAAGAATTTCAGTCAGTAAATTTTATCACCCACAGTTATGTTATCTTAGGTATTTATATATCTTTTTCTGGTGGTATACGAATGCTTAAGATATTTAYTATTTTTTCTCACAATGTTTGGTAATCTACATTGTCACCTGGGAAGCTGGGGCACRTAGAAGATAGGGCCCAAATCCAAAAAGACATTTACATACCCTACGCCCACTGTCATTGATGGCTTTTAATTTCTTGTATTTCTGACCAAATTGAGCCTATACGACCTAAGGTTTAAAAAGAAGCCTTTCATATAGCAAGGACATTTAGTTTTACCTTCAAGATCCTACACTACTGTCTTTACTATTTCTGACTAAAAGAAGTGTCCCTAGAGACTCCCAAAATGGAAACCAAAAGAAATCCAAAATGCACTAGTTACATGAAAAAAATTCAAGTCAATCTTGTGATTTTGAGAGTCTAGGGTTTAGGTTGTGAAAAGGACAGTAGCAGTGGGCAAGTATTTGGGCATCGGCTTCTCCTGTTAACTGGGGGTCCAGATGTGCAAAGGCAGAAAGATCCAGGCTGCAAGCCTACAGCTGTTCACTGCTGCATGTTTGCTAAAAAGCCTTGCGTGTTCCCCCATCATGATCTCTTCTTCTCTGCACGACTCCAGAGAAAAGCTGAAAACCGCTAAAAGGTAGTCTTAATATGCAGATTGCTTACCTGTAATAGATGCAGCATAGTTACCACAGTAAAACAGATGTGACTAAAAATTCAACGGTTATGTTAAAACCCCTTTTGAATGCCTGCTTCTATGTGCTTGCTAAAAATTTACTGCTAAGAGACTATACTAGATAATTATTTAAAGTATCATAGCTTCCTTTCTTCTCTACCTTGACTAAACAGACACTTAGAATTGAATCCCTAGAGCACCGGGTTCCTATTCTGTCATCTCTTAAGTTCATCAGAAACTCTAAAGAGCCAACAATATTTTAGTGTTTCAGTATGCTGAATATTGCCATTAAACCTCAATACTTTCCTGAGGTAGCATACCCTTTTGTTGGTAAACAAAGTATTCTACTGTTCTGTTCCACCCATGGCTTCAAGGAACACATCATATACATCATTTTTAAAGATCCTTGAAGATCTTTGTCTATACCATTTCATAGTTGACTTCTGATACAGACAGCTTGTGCAACAGAACTGTCTTCGCTGATACATAGTTTTGATAATAATAACGCAGCTTAATTAAGTCACGCAACTTTGTCAGAGTAGAAACCATAGTGCTAATTCTAGCTAATTGTGGATGCAGTTGTTTTCAGAGTAGAACAATAAAATGTTCTGTATTTTGAAAGGGGTAATGATGATTGTCTGACTACCCCTGGCCCACACCCCTTACATCTCAAAAGAAGAAGGCTTAAACAAAACACATCTCTGGGAAAGGATTTATGAATCTGAATAAATTGCTAGCCAGTAAACCTACTCTACAATGAAGGGAACAATATTGTTTTCAGGAAATGGGTAACAGTGAGAGCAACAGGACCTGGGGTTATGTTTCATCCAAATCAAAGAGGACAATCACTGATTAAATATTACATAAAGATACACTCGTTCTGTCTCTCAGAGCACTTGACTATTACCTTAATTGAAAGGTTATTGAAAGGTTATTGAAAGGTTATTAAAGGCAAACGGAAGGGAGGGATGACTGAAACCAGCTTTACTAATATGTTACATTCTGTAATCGATTTGATCAGCATCAGACTTCTACTTAGGTGAAAACAGAGGCAATGCTACTAAGAGAAGAACTGTGCTGTGGCTGATATAGAAAATATTCAGTGATGTTCTCATAAAAAAATGTATCTTCAAAATGTTTTGATTTACTGTTTTCTTAAAAAGTTCTTGTTACTGTAAGAAACATATTCATAGTAAGGTTGATAAGAACTGCATCRCTAACGTAATGAGGACCTCCAGTCAGACGTGTCCTTGCTTAGTAACACTTACTAGAAATACTTACCTCTGCATAAAAATATTTTCCATAAAGTAGGTTTTGAAAACTAGAAGTTTTAGCACTTTCAAATCAATTCAGCTCTTCAAATTCTCTTTTTAAAAAAATATTTTATTTTCTCTTACCCACAATATATATAACCTTATTATGCTCTGGTGTTCAGTAATGTTAGATATTGAATCAAATTTACACAACCATAAATAGGGTTTGGATTGTGTTAGCTATTTCTGAGTATGTTCAAATAAGGAATTATTCAAATTTACAGATCAGGTAGCTATTTAACTGATGCACTTTCTATTAACTGAAAACCCATACATAAAAAATTCAGTGTTTAATTCTGCTAATCATTTTACAAGACTTCTGAATTAGATCAGTAGCATTAGCCCTATTATATATCTGGGAAAATTGTGGTAAACAAGAGCTGGGCTGACTGTGACAGKTGTAGATCTAGATTTCAAGAGCAGAATACCTTCAATCCCTGGCTACCAGAGGTGTTATTCAGATTTGAAGTAGAACATGTCCAAGAGGATCCATGTTCATGGATGTAGCAGGTTTTTGTCTGCYACTTAGACAGGCAGACTGACTGACACAGTCCTGCACAGAACTACAATTTCATTTTTTTCCATCCTGGCTTTCTGTCTTTGAGGTGTCATGCTACCTATACATTGCCATAATCATTAGCACACTGAAAATCATACTGARTAAGGATACCATGAAGGCTAATTTTTGATTTTTTAATCCAGACACCTACTGCCCGTGAGAGTAATGAACACATAGGTGTCTCAGATCTCTTGTTATTCCAATTTCCATCTGCCTATTAATTCATGTCCACTTCACAGCTTTTGAGATTATTGCTGCCACCTGGTCAGTATCTCTAAAACTTCCACTTCAAAATTTAAAATGTTAGCAGATGCTCAAAGGAAGTGTACAAAGTCTATATTAGGATACAGAATAGCTTTCACACCCACCATAATCATGCCTCTTGCTCATGTGGTGAACATATGTAGTTTGTTGCCTCAGGATTTAAACTTAGGCTTCCCTTGTTTTTTTCTTCTCAGGAACGTTCTGAGTCTGTCCTTCTTTTTCACTCCACAGTTTTCTTTCCATGCTGTTTATATAAGTAGCATTTTGAAAAAAACATACATTAACAACTTCTTAACTGTGCTAAATATATTGAAAAATGGAACAGTGGAGAGCCACCATCAGTTTAAGCCTTCAGATTGGGTGTCTGGAAAAACTTTGAGGTTATTTACGAAGTAAGTAGTTCATAGTTTGATATAGTTTCTTTAACGAATGAATGTCTCACCATGGAAAAAGCAACAATAACAACAATTAACTAAGTAAAAAATTTAAGTTCACAAAAAAAGAAGTAAATTTGAAGGCCAAGATGATAACAAAAGTTTCTGCACCCTGCATGCTTTTTTGTTTTTATGGCTTCAGTAGCTACTCTGACTCTAAGCTTAACAATGCCATTTAATCAAAATGGATAGCTTTACTTGTATATTTAAAGGAGGGTGATCTGCAATAAAATGGTGAGCAGGTTTAGCTAATTAAGCCTCGCATTTAACACTCCATGGAGATGAATGGGATTATTTCACAGTTGTCTTCAAGCTAGTGTTTGTGTGTGTTTAGCATAAAAGTGTATCATTCTACATTGCCAGGATTATCTAACTACACAGAAAAACTTTATTTCAGAAGGAGAAAGACTTTATGGTGGAGTTCTCTTTAAAAACACACACAGGAAGAAACTAATTCCTTGGAATTAATGAATTTTTCACAGTAACAAATTTCTATTGTTCTTGCACATGGGTATTACTGTTTTCGCCCATGTCTAACTAACAGCTCTTGTGAGTTTCTTTCTTTCTTTTTTCCTATTGTATGAATATGATTATTTTAACTTTTTTTTCCTGCATATTAACAGTTGTCAATGTCTTGGCAGGCCCCATAGAATTTAGGCAACAGTTAACAATCTGATATTCTTACTGCATTTGATGGATCATTAATATGTGTGAATATTTGTGAACAATAACAATTTTAAATCTTATTACTGTTTATAGGAAAAGTACAAAAGGAAATACTTCAGTGGGAGAGACAGCTGAACAACTGATTATATAATAATTAAATTATGTTTTATAATAATGAATTCTTATGCAGATAACAGAGAATGGACTGGTTCTTTCAAGATAGTAGAGCTTGGTCTTGTGTCTAGTTATCATCTCTCTTTCCTAGTTTTAGATTTAAGCCAAGTATAGTGGGTTGAATATGTGACTAAACATCATGGGAAAATTTTAGCTTGCTTAACTGAACTGTCTACGGTCTAAGTATCTACATTTAAGATAGTCAGGTTTGCGCTTTTAAGGGCTGATTCATCTCACCTATCTGCCTTAAGATGCATCAGGTGCATCAAACTATACAGAAATTGTTTCTCTTTATTTACTAAATTACTAGGCCAGATTCAGACATCTGCATGTCTGAGCTGGGTGAGAAGAATTGCACATATGTGACAGTAATACACTATCAGTAGTTTATATAAGAAAGTCCAAGTTAGTTTTGCAATAAAAGAAAAAGCACCTATACATAATGAGTGATAAACTGGGATGGATGACATGGCACATATGACATGCCATGCCATGAGACTGCAAAAGGATCTAAAGAGTAGAAGCCTTAAAAGACAAATCTGTTGTTTGTCGAAATAAATAAGTTTTGTAGCAAATAGGTGCACATACTTGCTCATAAGGCAAACTGGAGCTCCATGTAGAAGGGGAAATCCTTTAAAATGGTCCAACTAGATTATTTCAGGAGTCTAGAAAAACAGAAGTAAATGAGGCTACTATTGCATACATCTCAGAGACACATGGCACATAAGTACTTTTCTTAACTGAGACATTTAAGTCTAAAATTTCACAAGACTAAAATTTATCCTACTCCAACTGTTATTTCAAAGCATAAATGGAAATTATGTGAAGCTATTGACTTTAATGAGAAAAGTATATTAGCATCTGATTCTGCTTTTACTAGTGAGAACAGACAGTATCATCAGTCCAATTTTCCAAAGGTCTAAGGAAAATCAAGCTTTTATTATGTCCAAGATCAATACAATCACTTTTCTTTCCCTAGGCAGRCTGGATTATTTGGCTAATCCTTGGTATGTGTTTCTGCTCATTCATCTTCTAGGCACTGAACCTGCAAAGCCATATGCAATGCTTAACTCAATATATCGAGTACTTCCAAGTGACTTTTTTTTCTTTTTCTTCCCTTTTTCTTCCCCCAAGTAAGTACTTGGATTCTCTCTGCTTACTGTGCAGACAGAATCTCTATGTCTATTTCCAACAAAATGCACTTTCTACCTGTCTCTGAAATTTCAAAACATTCTTCAGTGGGTTTGCATTATTGTTATTTGCCATTGGCTCTCAGTACRAATGGGTAATGAGACTGTTGAGACCAACGTGATGTTAACCAATCCGTTCTTGGAAAACAATTATTTAAGTGTGCCAATGAGACAAATAGTGAGGCAGCCAAGGGAAGAATGTTGAAGCTGATGTAGTTTTCTGAGCAAATGTCCCTACTGGATCTGTGAATCTGAACTATGAAACTCAACAGGCTCCATTTGTAACCTATTAAGTTAACACACAGGAAGGCATTAAGCCATAAATGAGATACTGACAAAAAAAMCCCCTTGATCTTATAGATTAAAATTAATTTGGCAGAAATAAAGTAATAAGTATGATTGAGTGAGTTCAATCCTTTGTTACACCTGTGCCAATCCAGGAGAATCCTTTTATGATAAATACAGTAATCCACTGTACAATTCTTTCCATTGTTCTTTCTTGTATCATCACCTAAAAGGCCTAATTATCTTTTTTTTAATATAGCATTACCATGTCATAGATCATAGAACACAGAGCTTTGTCTGAAATGCCAATGAACCTTAAGTACCTGAAAACATTGAATCATGATGCAAAGATTAGTGTCATTAACTCTTATTTCTGTAGCTAGGCAGACCAGGTAGAAGTTCAGGTTTTTCAGTTCTCATTAAATGGTATGCTCAGTTTGCTATGAGATTCCTCTTTCTTTTAGAAAGCAGGCAAAGAGGAATGATGACTGTTTTATGAGCTTACATGTGGCTGTATCTAATCATACTTGGCATATGCACCTCTTCAGTTAGTTAGCGTGATAATAAATGAAGATGAATTTTGATCCGTTCAGAGGTTAACAAATAAATTTAAAACACAATTAACTGGATGGATAAGCCAAACTCTTTTGTGAATGTAAAACTTTTATTAAGGTGAACTTGGTTAGAAAGTTATTCTTAACATCTTAACTAATTATTTTTCAATACTGCATATATATATACATACAGGTAATAAAGAGGCACGTTGGGGCTGGAATACAATGTCCATAATTAGAGCAGCAGCACTCTCCTGGGACAGTCCTGCTAACTTCACTGTAATTTCACAGAGAAGGAAACACCCTTATGTTCATGAGTAGATTTCTTAAATTTCCCCTTAAGGGCAACATACGGTGAGTATCAAAATGCTATTTCCTTCTAATTTTCAGCTTGAACATGGGAGATGTTAAATGATATAATACAGAAATCTGCAATACGAATATATTGGCTTGCATTATGGTGAAGCCATCAGGTCAATGAATGTTGAAGTACATCTTCACAGAATAATTTGTTACTCTTAAAAATAGTTTTTGGAGACAAGAAACAATAAATTATATGTAGACTTTCTAAGAAACTAAAATTTAGTAGTTTAAAAAAATATTACACTGAAAATCCAGGAGATCTGAAATTTACTGGAACTGCAGATGATTTGTATTTGACTTTCTTTGTAGAGAGATCACATTTCAAAAAGAAAATTTCTTTTCAGTCCTAGGGTACAACCATAATTTTATTGAAATTAATGGCATTGTTATCCTAGCCAAACAATTATTCAGTTGATATACTGTTAGACCGTAGTCTTTGCAGTGGCTATAGCTAATAACTAAACAGTAACTTTGTACAAATACTGTGCCAATGGCGCATAGAAAGAGCAAACAGCGTATGATTTTTTTTGCAGTGCCCCAGACACAGATTGTAACTCAGCCACAATCTACCTTCTCCTGTCACCTTTGGGTAGAATAGACTGTAATACAACAGCTCTATACTTCATGCAATTATATGGCCAGGTGCCGCTGTGTTAGTGCAGTTACATTCTTGGGTAAAGAAATAATACCAAGGCTCAGCCTACTCTCTTCACACCATGATGGAAAGGGGAAGTAATGGCTCTGCAGAGGTTGCTTTCCCACCTCATAAATGAAGGATGCTTTCCCACTGGTAATGCAGACAAACCTGTGAAACAGGCAAAAAGGAAGATTGCTGAGGTAACATTAAGTAGAGCTGAACAAAAACTGAAATTACTGTTCCACGGGGAAATTCAACTATTTCAACACTTGATTTTTGTACCTAATTGAGTTGAAAAATTGGAACTTGTCAAAGAACAGTATACTGTAAAAGCTGCTTTGGTTGTGAGGTGGTGACATTTCATTCTGAGTTCATACAGCATTAAACTGCAGTTCTCTATTGTTCTGTATTGCTATATACATCTCTCACAATATATCAGCAGCTATAATTTCCCCATAATGCGCCATATACACCCCTGTCCAGTATAAGATTGCAGGGGATCATAGAGTTCAAAGGGTGCTTGACCAGTAGGCAAATACTTGAATTTTCATGTTAACAGTTGTCTGCCAGTATCAGTCATAGGCATTCTATTAATTAATAAACAGAATGCATACAAACCACTTGCAAAAAGGTATTATTAGTATGCATTTGAACAAAACTTGACTAAAACTGTAAAGTAGTAAATCTTCATATATGAACTCTAAAAAGACTCAATACATGATCCAACAAATATCCTTATCTACTTCTGCCAGTTCTTCCTCTATTTGGACTTAATAATTGCTATTAAATATTGTAATATAAATATCTGCACTATGCTTTAAGCCCTTGTTTCTTTACGAGGAGGAGGAAAGAAACCACAATCTAGTCCTGACAGACAGTGGTACCATGAGTAACGCTACCATCAAAAAATATCACCAAGCTTACAATCACTGTAACTGTGCTGTACAGAACTCTGGAGTTGTGTAGTAATAGGATATCTTAGCTGTCTGTGCATAAAAGGTATCCTGTCAATTTTTTAGCGTGCTAAAAATATTCCTAGAAAAAATCCATATGGCGCAGCAAAACCACAAGGGAAATTACACTCTTTTTTTTAAGTTATTCCCTCTAGAAAAATAGCAAGCCCTTCTGTTTATCGTTATATTTATGAGGTAACTTCAATGAAATCATAAAAGTATTATCTTATGAACTGCAGAAGCTTTCATTTCTTTTTCTGCCAAATCACTAAATGGTCCACTCTTTCAGGTGTATTGCAAAAATGGAGTCGATTTCCTACAATGAAATTGGGTCAAAAGAAATGAAAAGGTTGGGTGACATAGGGCTTCCTTTGTAGTGCAGGAAAAAAAAGATTGTTATATAGATAATTGCCAACATTTTCTTTGAAACTTTTATGTGGGACGCGTCATGCATTTAATGTGCTCAATTCAAATTTCCATTGTTATATGGTACATAATGGTAAAGCATATGGGCAGACTTTAGATTTACTTTAATCTCCCTATGTATATGAAAATAACAGCTAGAYATTGCAGATGACATAGTTCATACAAATATCAGTAGCAATTTTACTGCCTTCTTTTCCTGTCTCTCATGCCAAAACAAACACCTAATTTCAGAATGCCTTCCTGGGAACTATTGCTTTATTTAAAAAAAAAAAAAAAGAAAAAAATGGTAAAAAGGTGACATCCACAAAACACTATGGAGTTTTGGAAAGTTAAATGAAAACATTAAGGTGTTGTTTTAAAATAATGTGAATAATTTAAGAATATAAAACACCCTCACAATCCTAGTTTATATATTTGTGACACATTTCTACTTAAAACAGTCAATGAGTTATTGCATTTAGATGGCTGTGTTTTTCAGATGAGAGGCTCCTGCTCTGAAGACTGTCAATGAGGATTCCAGRTGAATTAAGTATCTGTTGGTAAAGTGTAATTTCCTACTCAGAATGACTTTCCCACAGAAATAGTCAAACAGTCTTCTATGTACACTCACTAAGGAGAGCTCAAGACTTAGGTTATAATATCTTATCTGTATACATGGAAAGCTGACTAAGGAAAGTGATTTCTTTCTTCGTAGACAAGTGAGCTTTCCTTRAAATATTTTTGCAGAATGTTTTTTACACTTACCATTTAACTCAGTTAAAAAAAAAAGATAAAGGTTCTGTGGGTTAGCTGCAGACCGTATTTTGTGGTGTTATGCCACTTTTCAGGGTCTGAAGACTAAAAACTGGGGATAAAGATAGAATTAGAATGGGAATAGAAGTAGAATAAATGGGAATAAATAGAGAATATCTGAATCTGGGAGCTAGGCTTTGTGTTGGACAATTTTATAGGAATGCCTGAGACTCTTAAGTAGACCTAAGTGGAAAAAAGTAAAGTAGAAATACTGGAAATCGTGAAATATATGATTCTAAAGAGTGGAATAGATTTGGAAGAGCAGAATTCTCAATGTGAATGTTTAAAGCAGACGTCACAAGATCAATGTTAACTCTAAAATGTCTACTGTTTCATATGAAAGGCTGTGCATTCAATACAGAGAGTGAGCTACTCTGCTACATTTCAAGACATTTACACTTTTGAAGAAACATCTAAATGATGAACCACACATCAGTGCCTGAAAGAATCTAAAGAAAAATGAAACTGTAGGATGGAATTCTTTCTTTCATATTTTTCTCTTTCCTCTATCGCCCTTAGGAACTTTATGTAGATAATAAGAGAAAAATAATTACTAACCTTAACCTTCCTTTAAGTTTTGCATGGGCAGTAGGGGGTGTCTTGAATGACTGCCTCTCTAAACTTTTCTGAGGATACCTGCCTACCAAAAAGTTTGAGAATTCAAATGTAACTGTATCTTCACAAGCTTCTCTGGTAACAACCAATCAATGACTAATAAAAATGAGTTGAGAATATTTTCACGTTTCTTCATTGGGCCTTCGGTTAAAAAAAATACATTGAATATTTTATTCAACTGTTTTGTTAATTTATCAAAGTTATATTAGAAATATAAAAAAGAGATTTGTCACTGTATTCCTCTACTGTTTCCTTGGAAACCTGAATAACTGACTATGTGACAAACTTATTCATGACTAAACTTAGGCTATATGAATCTGAAATGGTATTAATTCAATGCATATTTGCAATATTTATTTATATATCTCTGTGCATCAGTGAGGTTCAAAAAGCCCTAAGAAATTGCCACATTTATTAAAAAAGGCTATGAAGCCATAAACAGAGAACATGCAAACATATCCTGGAAAAAGGATGTGCATTAATTACCTCATTGCATCTATAATAGCATTACCTCTTGTTTAATTGCTACTTCATGGAGAATTCTGTTGGTTTTTCCATGCAGGAACAGCTAGATACTATTAGTATTGACAGCATTTATTTGTTAGACCATATGTGGCATGGTTAATTCCTCCCCTAAGATAGAATTCTTGGTAATAATTCTCATTATAGAAACTTTAAAGGGGTCTCTCTCTGTAACAAAATCCAAAGCATATAATATGATATTTTGTTTAAGACTTAAGGATCTTATGACTCTTCATTCTGGCTTCCTAGAATCAGAAAAATTCTGATTGTAAATATATCTAATGTTCTACAGTTATGCAGGCAGTAGTAGCAAAACTTTAATGAAAATTGCAGCAGCAGTAATCCTTTATTGTTTTCTTGCATTCAGAATCAAATGTCAAAGTAGCAGATACTTTCCCAATCATAAAGCTGCAAAATAAAATATCTATTCAGTGACTCCAAATTCTTTCTAAAACAATATCAATTAATAATGAAAAATTAAAACAGCTATTCTTTTCCAGTACTGAGAGAATTATAAAATAGCTTTGTGAGACAAGCTTCAAGATTAGGTGTCAAATGAGTAGTACCAGATGTAACAAACAGAGAGCTGTTCTATAATTATTCCTACATTTTATAATACAAACATGGAAATAATTCCCATAGCTATTGAATTTTGGACAAAAGTCAAGAATACTAGAGTGATTAAAAAGAGAAAATAAAAGTAACAGTAGGACAGAGTATATTTTGAAGGTTTTCTGTAAGCTGCCAAAGAACATCTAATTTGTCTTGTGATACAATGTGTAATAATGAGCAACATTTGTGTGGTAAATTGCTTCGTTACAAGTAAGAGTGAAATACTAATGTCTCACTTTCTGTTAAGTCTATCTGTAAGGCTAGGTTAGTCTGTGCATAAAAAAGACTGAGAAGACGATGGTATAGAAAGCCTTGACTAGCATTTTAGGCACCATCCAAAGACATAACAGTATTTAGAATACTTGGAGTTCACATATGCTATACACGCTCCTTTTAACACCCCCATCTGTTGCCTCCACATAGGTAGTCATTTATTGCTTTATTATACAATGAATAAATGAGCATCATTCCATCTCCTTCCTATTGGCTCTGCAAATGTGAGTTGAATCCAAGATTCCTATTACCCATTCTTTCATGCCCAATTGCTTTTGAGGGTAAGTGAATGGGTAGTTTCTTTTTTCCAATGTGTGTGGACTCAAAGTCTGTGTAGAAGGAATGTAAGAGGAAGACTCTTTCTAAGATTGTATGTGGTATGTTACTAGTAGAAAGAAGCATTAATTTATAGTCAGGCACGTTCCTTTAAAAAGCCAGTCTGCAGTACTGGTATTGCTCAGACATTCTGGAGCAATGGACTTTGGGGTGGCCCAGACTCTACAGAAGCACAATATGCTTATAGAAACTGTTTCCACATGTAACACAACGTCTTTTCTCTGCCGTGTACAGAGGATAACAAACAGATGGTGCTTCATGTTTTTAATTAATGATGTGGATGTTCTGTGATCCACCTTTATTTTTAACACATACGAAACCCAAATGTCTCAGTTTTGTCTTATTTTATCAGTCACCCTTCTGCCTTCAGATTTTTGTGTGTGGTGGTACAGTCACACCCCCCTTTTTTTCCCTGGGCCACTTGCTGATCTGGGCTGCTTGTTGACCTCAGAAATTCCCATGAAAACTCGGCCTTGGTGTATTGAGTCTGGCRGTTGAGCGCTCCTTGACYGTATCAGAAAGTCTGCATAGCTGAGGGTGGGAACGTACTCCTACTGCCTGGCCCAGGTGTCAACTAGAACAACACTGAAACCTTGAGAATTTTTAGTAATTACCACCTGGGACTGTGGCCAGGATGGAAATTTACAGATGACTAAAGCCAACCATCTTGCGAACCTATAAACGGTGGTCCTAAGTGAGACCCTTTGAGCTCTCTGGGACCGCAGCGGGCTGCACCCAGCATCCCCCTCTGAGTGGGACGCCTCTCAGAGCTTGCGAACTCTCGAGTCTGCAATATTCAGAGGACCGTCACGACCTGGGCTGAACCCCCTTTACTCCTCGAAACTCAACCCTTCGCCCGTTGAGAGACAAATGCCTAGACATTTGAAGTGAATATTTCTTCACTGAACTCGAGGGGAATTTTTAACAGGTACCTTCTGTATATTTATATGTATATATCTGTGTGTGTGTGTGTACTAATAGTAATCATAATTTGTAATTAAGTCATGATTGTAGTAGACTCACTAACTTACCTTGTAATGTTAAATTGGTTAATGATTAAGTGCTACTAAAGTTTGTTAATGACTAAGTGATGATTAAGTGCTGCAAAAAGTGTAGATGAACCCTAGACTGCTGCTAAACACATACAGTCCCTAAGATATAAACCCTTARATGATTTTTCTTTATAWGTTTCATCCATGTAGTAAGTAATAGAGTGGACCCTGCCATCGAATTCTGTTAGGTYGCACCTTTATAAATCTCTGTTAAAATAACTTTCTGTTAATACTTTTGATGGTGATCCTTTAAGCGGCCTCTAAACCACTCATTTGCGACATTGTGTTTTGTGTTTTTTTGTTTTATTTTGTTTTGGTTTTTTAACTTATGGACCACAAAAAGGTGTTTTTTCTATATTTTTTGCTTTTGTAGCAAGACAACGTGTCCTGTAGGAATACTGTCTCTTAATTATTGCTAATTATAGATATTGGCTGATAATGTGTATGTTGTGAAACTTTGCATTCCATTGCAATTCATATATGTTTATCAAACACTACAGAAAGGCTCTGTAAATAAATTTGAATAAAGTTCCAACAGAAACTGATATCAGCTGATATTAGTGATGTGTGAACATAATTTTTGCTTATAAAAACCTTTTAAAAATATGAATGATTTCAATTATTCTGGGTTGCAAGTTTGAGTGTTTAAGTGGAATCCCTATGGGATCATTTGGACTGAGAATTCTAAAAGGACAGAAATCATGAAACATAAGTCAAGTTTACTGAGAACCTGAAGTATCCAAATAATTAAAAAAAAACAAAGTGAAAACTAATGTAAATTTTGTGTTGGATCTAATTCTTCTCTGCAATGCAGAGAGAAAAATGCATTCTTTTGGGGATCCACCACTACTAAAATACTGGGTTGCTAAGCTGAAATGATGGAAGTCTGAAAGAGTCAAGCATTATCTACTTCTCTGTCTTTGGTACTCACTAAATTTATATACTGTGTTGATAACAATGTATGGACACAAAACTTCATTTTCCATTATGCGTAGCCATGCTATCCAGACTAAAGAAAAAGGAGACAAGTGTAATAAATAGAGAAAAATGAAGCTTCCGTCTAAAAAGTCTAGGGAAGAAAGCTGATTTCAGTGGGCCTTGAAACACGATTGCTTTTGAACCCATGAGATGACATTAAATAAGAAAATAAAATGACTTTTTTTTTAAAGAAAACATATTTTCTAATGCAAGGAAACAGCACATTTTATACTCATACACTTCTGTTCTTATATTTGTTCTTGAGGGAGTCACTATAGGTCTTTATCTGTTCTCCTTTATGCCTTTTCTGCAGTAAATAGATCTAATATTTTTGTTTTCACAAGAATTTGGTTTCAAATTTGTATTTGTCTTTTTTCTCTCAYTTCTTATTTAAGTATTTCTGCTTTTCCCTTCTGAAGAGTCTGAATGTTTCTGTTTTCCTTGCTTGCTCTGTTTCAAAACAGTCTTGTCCACTTCATCATTTTTATTAGAGCTCACATATTTCTTTTCTCTTTTTTTTCTCTTTCCTCTTCTTTGGCGTTTTTTTCCTTTTCTTTGTTTTGTTTTGTTTAGGTTCAGATTGATGATGTAATGTACTAGACATTACTTCAGATTCAGTTTCCAGCTGATCCCTAATACTGTCTGTCCAAAGGTGGGTATCAAATAAGTTTAACACCTCAGCTGCTCCACATAGCTTTTCACTACTGTAAGCTCATTTTTTACATGTCTACCAGCCACTATCCTGTGAGGGATCTTGAATTATAGACCCTTGCTTTACCTTGCCTTGCCTTGCCTTGCCTTGCCTTCCCTTCTGTCCCCTTCCCTTTCCTTTCTCTGAAGAAAAACAATATTTTGGACAATTACCAATGCTGAAGTATGCAGAAATTATTATGGAATTACATGTTATTTTACATTCTCACTAAAACCAAAGGAGTTGACCATGATTGCTGCAAGTATACTGAATACCAAAGGATTTAATGATTGATAAACTATTGTTATCCCCTGGTAATACTTTTTTAAAGTTGTAAACAATTATTAATTAATTTATTATTCACTGAGAAACATCATGTTGAATTTAAGTTATCATGGACATAGATAGAATAAGTAATTCCATGTCAGTGTCTTTGTAAAGTGGTGAGAGTTTTATTGCTATTCATGCCAACTTCCTTTTCCTTTCTTTTGATTAAAATAAATTAAGCTGATGGTAAGTCTAGAGAAATTGTGTATATGTGTGGTGGTATGTGTGGGTGTGGGAATACGCCAGAATTTGGGAAAGGAATGGGTTCAGGATGGAGTCTGCCTGTGTTTGTATATGGCTGTATGTGTGGTCTGGAGAAAGCGGGTATGTGTGAGGACGTGGATAAAGGAAGAGGATGAAAGTAAAGACTATGTGTGTGCAGGAGGTAAAAAAGGATGGAATATGAAGTAAAAAATAAGGATTACAGGATCTGATTATGCCAATATGTTTTTATATCAATTCACAATGATGTTGTTCTTGAGAGATTCTTTAATCTTCCTAATTGCTTCCTCAATCAGGAATTATGCATTAGCAGCAAAACACAAGGAAGTCCCGAAACTGTGCTGAATTGTCTAGATCAGAAATGGTTTGAATGAAGGCGCCAATATTCCTGTTCTGCCCCAGCTAYATCTGTCTCTCCTAGATACAAAAGGTCAGTTCCATATATGTATGTGTGTATATGAAGAACACACATTGTTACCTGATGTATTCTTCTAGAATGTTAATAGCAAAATGATCAGAAATTAATAACACAAGTTACTTTTGATTTAGATATTTGGTACTATTTCTATGAAATAGGTACTTGCTTTAATAAAACTACTAGAAATTATTAAAGGCAAACTGTGGTCCTAAAATTGGAAAGATATTTTGTTAGCCTCAGAAATGTATATCTTGCTTGAAAAATTAAATTATTCTTTAAATAGCAAATAGATTCTAAAAATAAAATGAGATGTTGAAATGCCTGTAAAATGAAATGTTCTGAACAAATTTAATTTATTACTTATCTGAGTAATAATAAACACAAAAAGAATAATGACGTTTGGGTTATATCCGCTTCTTTAAAAGAAAATTCAGTTACATACATCATTGCTTTTTATTTCACCTACATGTTAAAAGTATTTTTTTTTTCAAGCTGAAATTGTTCATATACATGATTGCATGTTTCTTTGAAGGACAGGTGAATTTAAACTTAAGTAGCATAATAGGATCTCAAAGCAACAGAGAAAGAGTCTTAAGTTAGTTTTAGAATGTAAAGCAACCATGTGTAAAGTTCACAAATTTATTTATCCTTACCATTTTATTTATTTATGGGTGTCTCTACAGAGCTTGTTAGCAGAGTATGAGTAACCAATGCACTTCGTTTTACTTTCAGACATTCCTGTTGGAGACAACATGAGGATTAATTAAGCAGGTCTAGGAGCTCCATGATACACACTTTTTGAAAATGGGAAACAGATTCATGAATATTACAGAAAGGAAGTTTTGATGTCTGAAGTCTCGATTGATGCACATGGAAAGGGCATTGCAGAGAATCTTGGACTGCTGCTATCTTTGCTATTTCTATTCTACATTTACTGAAAATTATCTTTTGAGGAAAAAAAATCCAAAACAGAATGAGAAAATGGTTGCTACTTAACATTTCAGTCATTGCTTTCTTATAAGCTTCTCTCTCTTTTATTCCCTTTGGTCAGTTGTTAATAACAGGCTTTGATTCACCAATGTGTCGTCCATTTCTTAGCTACAACCCAGTTTGCTGAATAGAATACTGAAAAGCATTTCTAGTACCTGTTTGACATTTTCAGTGTGAAACAAACATTGTGCTAAAGGCCATTGTTTTAAAATCACTTCACCTTCAGAAACCATTAAGCCTTGAAGGATTCTCAATCAAAAGCAAAAATTTGCCATCCTTAGGATTTTGAAGATTTTTGGTGGCTTAACTTAAATAAATGTGCTATTCCATTTTCCTTGAAATTGTGCAGCATCAATATTGTCCTGCCAAAAATGTATGCACCTGTGAAATCTGTGAAATGAATAATATCACAGAATCCCAGAACAGCTGAGGGTGGAAGAAATACTTGGAGATCATCTAGTCCAATGCCCTTGCACAATGCAGGTGCAACCAGAGCGGGTTGCTCAGAGCTGTGTCTAGTTTTCAAATATGTCCAGTATGGAGACTCCACAACCTCTCTGGTCAATATACTGGAGTTGTAATTTATATTCATATTAGAGGATAGTTTTACTACATGGCAGTAGCTCTTAGAACTGATGAACCAACGAGTGTAAGTTTGTTCTCGTGCTTCCACTTATAGGAACTGTGACTAGGTAAAGATGAAAGTAAAGTAAAGGTGGTTTTAAAGATCTTAACAGGGAGATCGGCCTTGTCTTAAAACTGGCAGAACCAGCTCTGCCTCCATCTAGAGCTCACTGTCCACTCAGTTTACACTGTCAAGGGAAGGAGAGCTTTTCAGGAGAGGAAGAAATGACAACAGGACTGAAGAGTTTCTGCAAATGTTTATTACACTGCTAACAGTTAGGAGATACTAAATTTCTTTATAATCCTGTGTGAAGAAGTCAGAGATGTGACTACAACTGTCTTGCAAAGTGAAGAAAGAAAAAAGATAAAAGTTACAGTATGAGAAGAGAAAATGAAAATTCTGTTTGTCCTTCATATGACGTATTAAATTTTGCCACAAAGCAATGTTGAAAGCCTGGACTGACATGGGACAACAATTTCATCCTCCTGCAAATGGAATGTGTTTTTTAAAAAAAACGTTGGTTAGCTATGGATTGCTTAAAATTTGTACGTTCGGATAAATTTGCAAGTCACTTGGTGTTCCTCTTACATTCTCTCCCATGATATTCTTTTTTCAAAAGACGATACTATACTGAGTATTATTTAATGATAAAAGCACATAGAGTCTTCGTTATTTATCTAACCATGTGTAATTCATGATTCTGCAGAAGTGAAATAGCTATCTTGTGAGATGAAGTAATATCATGAGTATATTTCCAGTACTTCTTGTTTCTCCTCAGAGCAGAAATATTCTATTACTGTGCTTTTTTACGTCTGAAAATGCAAAATGTAGGTACACAGACTACCAACAATATTTCTGAGTTATATTAGGCTTATGTTTGATTTTTTCATACATTATAAAATCCATGCCTATTTTTGTCAATGTCGACTTTTTTTTATAACACGCCCTTTGATGGCAGAGGGTTAAACACAGAAGGGAGAATGAAACAATTTTTACCAAAATACTGTTTTGCCAGATCTGTTTTCATCTTAGAAGTAAAATGTTACCAAATTATTTTTGGAATTGATAGAAAGTGCTAACATTTCTTCAATAATTTACAGTGATATATTACTGATTGATCATTAGTTCAAGTATGAGATGTAACTATGTGTGACTGTTATTACAGTAGTTCAGTTTCAGATGTAAATAGAACCAAGTATATAACTTCTATGTAATAATTGGCTGAAACAAGACATGTAGAGTCATAGAATATCCTGAGTAGGAAGGGATCCATGAGGATCATTGAGTCCAACTCCTGACTCCACACAGGGCAACATGAAAGTTAAACGATATATCTAAGAGCATTGTCCAAACAATTCTTGAACACCAGCAGGCTTGGGGTCATAATCACTTACTCAGGGAGCTTGTACCAGTGGTTGACCATTCTCTCTGTGAAGAACTTTTTCCTGATATCCAATCGTTAACCTCCCCTGATGCAGCTTTAAGCCATTCCCTCACGTCCTATCACCAGACATCAGAAAGAAGAGATCAGCACCTCCACCTCTGCTCCCCCTCATGAGAAACCTGTAGACAGCAATGAGGTCATCCCTCAGTCTCCTCTAAGCTGAACAAACCTAGTATCCTCAGCCGCTCCTCAGCTCCTCATGTCATGCCATCTAGTCCTTTCACCATCCTTGTTGCCATCCTTTGGACGTATTCTAATATTTTTATATATGTCTTATATTATGCATCCCAAAACTGCACACAGAACTTGCAGTGAGGCTGCACCAATGCTGAGTATAGTGGAACAATAACTTCTTTCAACCGGTTAGCTATACAGAGCCTAATGCACTCTAGGATACAGTTGACCCTTTTGGTTGCCAGGGCACACTGTTGGCTCATATTGACCTTACCATCAGTCAAAACCCCCAGATCCCTTTCTGCAAGGCTGCATTCCAGCCTATTCTCCCCCAGTCTATACATACATTCAGGATTACACTGTCCCATGTGCAGTATCCAGCATCTCTCCTTGTTAAATTTCATCTGGTTGATAATTGCCCAGTGCTCTAATCTACCAAGATCTCCATGTAAGGCCTCTCTGTTCTCGAGGGGATCAGCAGCTCCTCCTAATTTGGTACCATAGGCGAATTTACTAAGTGTGCACTCAACTCCTGTATCCAGGTCATTGACAAAAACATTGAAGAGAACTGCCCTTAAAACTGAGCTTGGGGAACACCACCAGTGACTGGCCACCAGCCAGATGTTACCCCCATGTGCTGCTATTTCTCTTTGAACCCACCATTCAGGCAACTGTCCACACATCATCTTGTGTATATGTCTAGCTGTATGCTGGACATTTTGTCCAGAAGGATACTGTGAGAGACAGTATCAAAGCTTTGTTAAAATAAAAAAAATCCATATCCATTGCCTTCCCTTCATCTACTAGGTGAGTAACCTTGTCATAAAAGGATATGAGGTTAGTAAGGCATGACCGTCCACTCATGACCAGTGTTGGCTTTGACCAATGACTGCATTRTCTTTCAAGTGTTTTTCAATAACTCTCAGAATAATCTTTTCCATAATTTTACTAGTCACCGAAGTAAGATTGGGAGGTCTGTAATTACCATTGGGCCCCATAGACTTGTGTGCATTCAGTTACAGCAGCAAATTCTGTACAGTTYGAAGTCAACTGAGAACTGATCACTCCGGCAGTGTGGTCCTCTAACCCAGGGCTCCAGGGGTCACAGGGCCCACCATTGTTGTTAAAGACAGACGAAGAAGGTGTTAAATGTCTCTGCTTTATCTTCCTCCTTATTTGTGAGGTGACCAATCTCATCAAGTAATGGACCAATGTTTTCTTTAGTCCTCCTTTTGCTGTTAACATACTTAAAAAAACCTTTTTTTTATTATCCACCACAATACTGACCAGCTTCAATTCCAGCTGAGCTTTGGCTATATGAATTCTCTCCCTACAGTGGCGACCAGCATCTCTGTAGTCCTCCTGTGTAGCCTGACTTTGCTTCCAAAGTCTATATACCTTCTTTTTCCACCTGAGTTCCAGAAGGAGATCTTTGTTCAGCCAAGCTGGCCTCTGCCCCTCTTGCTTGACTTATGACATGTTGGAATTGCCTGCTCCTGTACTATTAAAAGATGGCTCTAAAAAAGTGACCAGCATTTATGGACCCTAATACCCTCAAAAGCAGATTCCCAGGGGACCTTCTTAACTAGTTCCTTGAGCAGCCTAAAGTCTGCTCTCCCAAAATCCAGTGTAATAGCTCTGCTGACAGTTTTCTCACATCACCAAAGATTTTAAACTCAACCGTTTCATGATCACTGTGGCCAAGACAGACACCAATCATCACTTCACCCGTGAGACCATGTCTATTTACAACCAACAGGTCTAGGAGGGCACCCTTCCCAGTCATCTCCCTTAGTACCTGTATCAAAAAGTTATCATCTTCAATGTGCTTCAGGAATTTCCTGGACCTGTTGGTGTCTGCTATATCATAGTTCCATTTAACATCTGGAAGTTGAAGTCACCCATAAGGACAAGTGCAATTGATCTAGAGATTTCCCTTAATTCCTTATAGAATAATACTTCGGTGTCATCATCCTGGCTGGTGATCTATAATAGACTTCCACAAACACATCTGCTTTATTAGCTTTTCCCTTAATTCTTACCCAGAAGCTCTCAAGCATGTCATCCCCAACTCCAAGTGCTCTGCAGTCCAGACTCTTCTTTACATATCACGCTACCCCTCCATCTCGCCTGCGCTGTTTCTCTCTCCTGAAGAGCCTATAAACTTCCATCAGAGCACTCCAGTTCCAGGACTCTTCCCACCAATTCTCACTTATGCCAGTGATGTCATGGCCAAAGATTCTAGCTCCTCTTTTTTATTCCTCATATTGTGTGCATTAGTATAAAACATTTCAAATGCACTCCAGTGTACTCAGCACACCATGGGGCAGAGTGAAAACCCTCGATAGCACATCGTTCCTCAAACACTGTCATGGCGTCCCATCGCTTATCACTAGTATGCCTAATTTTATCCCTTTCCACCTTTGAACCTAGTTTAAAGGTCTTTAAATGTGTGTTTTCACATTATTTCTTGTAGTTTTTTGTTGATTGGCACAAAATGCAAAATATTGATCACTGATATTTTGATTTTTTCTTCCTTTTTATACTTGCTTCTRAGGTCCTGAAAGTATTCAGCAGAATCCTTCCTTTTTAGCAGCACGTATTAAAAATATATAATATGATATTCACGAGTATCATGTCTATAAATACAAAACACTAAAACTRATAGACTTTTTAAACAAAAAAGGAGCTTATTAAAAGCTAAAAATAGAGATAATTATTTTGTTTATGACCTGAAAGTTGAACTGCTCTCTTTTCTACCATCAAAAATCTAACTTCTTTGATATTGACAGGGTTTTATCCACATTGCAAATTTCTCTTTTACTTTCATACGTTAAAATGAAGTCAAGAAACTAATACATTTTTGCTGGAAAAGAGCCAACTGAAGTGTTTACAAGGCTAGAAGGCAAAGGGTTTCTGTGTAATGGGAAGGGATGACATTTCTGTTTCATGAATACAATGATTTAATTATTTGACCTACTGTTGGCAAGAGCTGATGCATAGTGAACACTTTCGGGTCAGACACATTCATTAAAATAAAACAACCCCCAAACCTCTCTTTTGGCAAAAGCCAAAGAAAAAGTTGAATGTTTAACTTGCGTGAGATTCCCCTCCCCTCAGATGAACTATAACGTGATTTTGAAGGTTGACTTAACCAAATAAAASGTAAGAAAAGGACAATCTCTTTGCTTACCTTCCTTGTCTCACAGAGGCCATGCAAAATAAAAAGATAAGGAAAATATTTTGAAAGGGTTATAATGTAAACATGGGAAGCTGCTTTAGACATTGCCACATGTGTACAGTCAAAGACACATCAGAAAAAAACTCATTTTTGTGGCCCTGGAAGAAAGGTCAGAAAGTTTAGATGTTAAAAGTAAGTTAACTCTTTGCTTATTTCACCATTAAACTGTCAGCATGAARATATGTTTTAAACTTATGATAGTCTGAAATCTTAGTGGTAAATGAAGTCTGAAGACCTATTAACCTGTCCAAGACGTGAACCAGAGGCTAGTTCAGCTTCACTGCTAACTGCAGCAGAGCAAAGGAATGGATAGTAAAAGGTGAGAAAAACATCTAAATTTTACCTTTGCTTGACAAAGTTATGTGGCATAAATAATTGTCAGTGCTAAACTTGAATTAATAATGTATCTTTACTGACATTACTATGAGGCTAAGTTGATTTCATATGTTTAACTATCAAATGCTTGCAATTTTCTTTCTATGGGTACATACTTAACGTAAGTTATGAAAGGGCATTTGAGTAGCTAGCTCAGTTCAACCTATTTGCTTTTGAAAATAATTTCAAATTTTCACTCTCAGTTCATACCACCATAACTTTAGTTGCATGTATTAATTGATGAAATTACAACTCTATTGATTAAAAACATTACTAAAGACTTTGGGTTTGTTTTTTTCTTTTCAAGTTTTTTATCTAGCATTGAAACRAATTGTTTATATGTAATGAAGGCCAGAAAGAAACAAAGCAAAACATACTTGTAATACAGCTCTCTTATATAGTGTTGTATCTGACTTTCTCAGTGGTATGTGTTAAGTTCTAGAATATCATTTGTTTGGTTTGCTATTTAAAAAACTATATATAACATAGCTGTTAGAAACAAAGCACAACTGCATGTAGTATTTTCTTGCAATTACTTAGGTTATTAATCAGATAAAGCCTTAGCAAAATTATAAACACCGAAATACAATAAACATCAAAACACAGTCAAATAAAAAGCAAGTACAATGATCTATAATTATTCTCTGTGTTCAAAAAGATGGCAACAGATTWTTTTTTTTTAATGCATAAGGTAAGATACAATTATGATAAATAAACCAAGCTCACATTAAGAAAATCTGCATCACCTCCTTCTTTGTGTACAGGAGCTTCTGAAATCCCTTTTTAAAATGTAGTTGCCATGTTTAGTTCCTTTTGACATTTCCTTAAGTTCCTTTGGTCATAGCATAGGTAGGCTTGCCCTGAAGCATGGTCTATACTATGCATTGTCTTTACTCTCATTAGCAGGATAAGGACTTAGACATCCCAACTGAGTTTCACATAGTAGCATTTGCACAGCATTGGACTGCCAGCCAGATTGTACTTCTGGTTTAAACTATATAATCTCAAGTGGCTTCATTGTCTTCAGGAGGTCAGCACGGATGTATATCAGAATGACAGAGAAAGGAATCTTATCCCTTGTAATTATCCTAATCCTACTTTAGTCTATGACTATCTAATTATTTCTGGATTTTGGGTATTTTTTTATATTCTTTCCTAACTGCTCTAAAGGACACTAAACTGACAGAAGTCATTACATACCATGAAGAGAAAGAAATTTTCTTTAGGAAAAATCAGGAATGAAAGGAATGAGAGGGTCTCCAAACAGCATAATTTACTTTTCAGTTAAATATTCATTCTCCTGGCTTGACAAAACCCAGAGGGCTTTATGGGGGTTGTGGCATGAGCATGAAAAGTATCATTCTTAGCAGTCATGGTGATCAAGGATTCATTTTCATGTGATATGCACCACTTCTGAGTACTGAATGAAATCAAACCTTGAACTGAGGAAGCACAAAAACTCCCCTGTGTCTCATAATAGCTCAGTTTTTTCGATATACAGCTGATTTCCTGCTAAGATATTCTCTCTTTCAAACTCAGAAGTAAAACTGTGCTGTAAAGCAACTATACAAATTTCACCACCCTCAGAAACTTCCCAAGTAGAGGCACAAGTTCAGTTGTGTCTTAATTAGTAAATTACGTATGTCTGAGACTGTATGGTGGCACTGATGTCAGTCATCACAGGCAGGCAAACATCCATGTCGTAAAGGTCTCTTCCCTGCAAAACATGAAACTGCCTGCTGGGAACAGTTAGTCCCTGACCCGTACTAACCCCTGACCTGTGTCTGGGAACTGTTTGCATCAAAGTTTGGTACAGGTTAAACCTGGTTTAGGAGCTGTTTTAGCAATTTAATAGTGATGAAAATCAAGTTTCATAGCCTGGAAGATTCTCTGACACTGCTTAACTTATTAGTATTGACATTGCCTTCAGGATTCGTGCCTACAGAACTTTAGCTTGCCATAGGCATTGGCTATATCTATGCTAATTAAAATCATGATGATAATAATAATAATAAAATGTTGGACCTCACTCTGGGAGAAGCTAAGTACAAATAAACTCCCTGACTTCCTAAACCAGAGTGGCTGTAACCAAGATGCCCTTTGGGGATCATCACTGACATATATTATCCTCCCAAATGTGCACAGACACAATACAGTGATTGGGCACCAGTCTATAACTGTTCAAGAGATTACTCAAGTAATTTAACATTATGTATGATTGCTAACCAGTACAGGTATCTATATTAGTAAGCTAGAGAGGGCCAAGGAATAGTTCTGGACCATTCCTAATGGACAGTTTAGATGTGGCCATTCTGTTTTGGAGGACACAAGGGCCAAAGAATGGTCCCAGGCTTATTTTATTTGGTAGTGTAGCTGCACCTGCAATGCCTAATGTCTACATGTTAATGTCTTTAGGTGGTTAAAGATCAGATTTTCTTTCAGAATAAGGCTCAAGTACACCCAGCTGTGGCCCAGCTCTGTTATCATCATGCAGTTAGCTGCCTTAGCAGCAGCCTACCTACTGCTTACAGGAGCAAGACCTTGCTCACTAGAGCTCCAACTGAGCCCCATGTGCTGAAGCAGTTCTTCGTGAGTTGCAAGATGTCTTTGTTTCTAGGGACTACTGAGTTCAGAAGAGATCTTGCCTCAGTAGCTAGGCTGCTCCTGTACCTCCTAGCCTCTCATTGCAGAGGAAGCTGAAGGGCTGTCTCTCTAACACATGGATTTCACACATCTGTGASAAGGACCTACCATTGGGATCACTAGCTCCTACACAGAAGCAGCTTGAAAGATTTCCTCATATGAAGAAAGATTTTTTCTCTTTTCAAGATAGGAGTTTCTGGTTTTTAGCTCCCAATGAGTTCAGAATTTCCTGAAAATCATCGCCTCTTTCAGGTCAAAATCTTATGAAAATTTTAGAACTTAGCTCCTCTAAGCTCCAAGTTCAGGGCAAGCCAAAACCGGTGCCACTTACGAAAGCAAGATAGCTTGATGACAGGCACAAAGTCATAATTTAATCCATTCTTCCTCATGAGGAAAATCAGGAAAATTAGTGAATTTTGTTTTGGAGTAGTACCATAGTTATGCCATGCAGCATGAGTATTTTAGCTTTGGTTCACTCTCTGTTAGCTTCCACCCTGGAACCTCAGGTAGGTAAAAAATAAACTCTTTTCCACACTGAAGCAAGGCATATTAAGAGCACTTATGCTGTCTGCGTAGGCATACCTAATACAGTCAGTAATCTCTGTAGACATATTAGCCTTTGTGGTTTTGGTGATGACACTAATAACACCTTCTCTTCCCAGTTTAAAAATATGGTTTTCATTGATTATTTTTAATCACCTGAATTAATGTAACATTAGTTAAATCTTAAATAAATTAATTAAATAACAAATTATTCATGTTTTTATTTCTCTGCTGTCATTTTTTTTCCCACTTGCCTGGAGTGCTTCCTTATGTGAAACACATACACCATAAACATCTCTTTTCCAGACAGTGTTCAACAGTAAGTGCAAGCGCAGCAGTGGAATGTCAGTGATTTTTTTCTAAGTATTGCAAATGCAGTCTTGCTTCTTCAGGTGACAACAAAGAGATGGGGAAAGGCTGTGAAAGAAATACCTAAACCAACCTAAATCTATGCAAACATTCTTCACCTATCAACTGTGTTTATCTTGCTTTACATTAATAGAATATCCAATTAACAAATAGAAATTGCCATCAGTAAAAAGCGTATAATTTTAGAATATGACATAAATAAATAAATAAATACCACCTCAATTTCCTATCCTGAATATAGAATTTGGCACTTTTTATTCATTATAATTCACCGTCGTTGATTATTGCCATACGGAATAATGTTGTTACTGTATTAGAACAACTTAAAGTGTTACCAGATATACTCTATTGACCTCTACTTTACTTGAACCTAAAATTCAGTGATTTTGAGTTTCCTTTGATACTTGACTATGCTAAAGTAAATTAAACATTTGATTTGAAAAATAAACTTTTTTGAAACTTTTTACCTCTTTAAATAAACATCTAAAATGGACTAAAAACTTTTAGACCATTCAGTCTTTCTGAAAATGTGACCCCAAAACTAACATAATAGATCTTTAGAAGTCTGTTCTGCTTTCTGTACTGTTGATACAATACCTCAAGGCCCAGTTTGCAGACTATTCTATATTTTCACTTACTCCGGATCTGTTTTATTTCAGAGTGTAATCCTACAAAAAGGTAGCTCATAGCAACAAGGCTGTCACTGAGTCCTAAAGTAATTGCCACACAGCAAAAAGAAATGTCTCACACTACACAGAGAGACTTTGTACAGGAAGGAGATAAAAATGAAATGCATAGAGAAATGTAGAGTTCCTGGAAAGTGTTTAGATAATTGAAATATCCTTCAGTTATACAGAAAAAATTGAAATATCCTTCAGTTCTAAAGAAAGGGAATTGTTTAATGAACATGTATTGACATCATAATTCTACCTTGTCAAGGTGCAAGTTTTGCTTCCTCTCTAATACTTTTAAATGAGTCCTGTCTGGGTGGATTGTGCAACAGAAATATGGAAGTCTTAAAATTGGATTCACAAGTTTTCCTTTAACTGGAAGACTTTTAATCTACCCTGTGTTGTATCAGGACAAACATTTGCAATTAAGAAAAATATTATCTGAATATTCTGGTTTTAGTTATATGATTTAATACTWATAGGTTATGAAAACTTCAATTTGTATGGCAGCTTATTAGACTGAATATTTTCATGTGGGTGTTCACATTTTGTCTCTTATACCTCTCTTCATACGTTTTGGGAGTCCACTTTCATAAACATTTAAATCAATGTGCTATTTAATTTAAGCAGTGTTGTTAATATACTTAGGAAATGTACTAAGATTAAACAAATAAGAACATGAAAAATAAAGATATTGATTTTAGGCATACATATTTTGTATTTAGACTAATAAAAACCACTGAAAATGTTCCCAAAGAACTCTTTGCAATCTGCTTGCTATCTAACAGTGTAAGACTTGTGAAAAATGCATAACTTTTTTTTAAATTTCTTTGGTGAAATAAAATCTTAACCAAGGTACACAAAAACATTAGAAACAGGTTGGAATTTTCAGAACAATTGGAAYGTTGGAGTTTAGGAGCCTAATATCTATTTCTTTTCAATGGGTTTAAATACTTTTAAATTACTACCCAGAAGCACTATTGTATGCTTTACAGCTGTACCATGTATTTCTTTTTTCCTAGCAGACTTTTGGTAATCTTAAAGGTTCGGGTTTACAAATCCTGGGTATTGTATTTATCTTAATCTGCTTATTGTTCTACTGCATTTTGGAAATTAAATGACTGGGTTTTGGGTGKTTTTTTTTCTTCCTGAAAAGTAAGAAAATAAGATCTTTTTTTTTATGCTGTATACTTCAAAATATTCATGTTCAGCTCAGTTAAGCTGTTTTTTAATCTTTCCTTTCAAGACAGTTCTTACCCTTCTAGACAAAATTCTAATCTTTAGTGTTATTTTCATTTGTTACGCCTTTCTTTGTCATAACATATACCTCTGACTATCTTATAATTCTTCACTGAATTTTTTTTTTGGTATTGTAAATAGAGAAGGAAACAGGGGATTAGTCAATGAATCCATCAGCCAGGCAGAACAACTGGCCAGGACTCCCATAAACACCCTGAATGGTCATTCACTCTCTTGTAGCTGCTAGAAAAAATTCCTTAAGCCAAAATTCTGTTATCAGATGTTTGCATAGAAATTTCATTGATTTTGTGGGAGGTTTAAGCACAAATGAAAGAGTGAACTTGGCTCATTTAACACAATATTTAGAACACTTCTGATGAAAATTAGCTAGTGAATATGCAGCAAACTTTGCAAAGTTTAATATCCCATCCATATTGTGTATTGCTTTACTGCCAAATCTTATTCTTTAACTAGAATGAAACTACCAAAGTACCATCTGTAGATCTAAATATTTGGATACCTCTCAAGCACATTTTGGATTCAGCGTTGCCAAAGGCAGTGATAATTTTGACAAAACTGGCACTTAACTAATAAGTGTACTGGAACTGAAGCAAAATTCCACAGATAAAGAGCAATACAGTTACAGTCAGATGGTTTTCATAAATTTTCTAAAACTGCATTTCATCACAGGTGCCAAAGTTTTAACCATCTTTTAACTATCTTGAAAGTTTTGCCAAGGGTATTTATCAAATTCACAGAATAGATAGGCTTTGCTAGGGAAAAATATTGCAATATTCATCTTAACTACGAAGTCATTTGCTCTTCAGAGAGGCAAAGTTTGTTCGAACAGATAAGATCTTTAATGGGACAAGATAATATAGTGGAGAAAGGTAAGATTTCACTCTCTGAAGGCCTTCTTTAGGTGTTCTGACTTCTTGTTTGCTCTTGTCACTTTGTGTAATAACATCAAGTTATTTAAAAGTACCTTACAGTATTTACATATAGATTTTAATTGGTTTTCTTTTAATCAAATTAGCATGCCACTCTTTTAAAGAGAGTATATTATAATCTAAACTCAGAAAATAGAAGTGATAAATGCTGCAAGTTTGAGCTCTGGCTCAAAAAATGGTCTCTTTCTTATCTTCTACATCTCTACAGTGTATAATCTGCTCTACAGATATTTTGGCATGATCTAATTTGATAAGGCATGTATATCACACGTATATCTTATACCTATTGGAAACAACATAATTTCCATTAGATCTAGACGAGTACTCTATACAGCAAGTGATTTTTTCTGGCTATTTAGTTATATCTCACTCTTTTGCTAAATTGCTCTTGTGAGAAAAAGTATTTTCTTAATTTCTAGTAACAACAGTGCATAATATCCTGCATAATGTAAAATTAAATGTCAAAAGGCATGAACCAAGGAAACCATTTTGAAATATATGAGGGACAAGAARGTGATTGGAAATGGTCAGCATGAATTATGAAGGGGAAATCATGTCTAACCAACTTGATTGGCTTCTACGATGAGCAGACTGATTCAGTGGATTGAGGAAGAGCAGATGATGTTCTTTACCTTGACTTTAGTAAAGCTTTTGACCTGGCTCCCATAACTTCCTCATTGACAAATTGATGAAGTATGTACTAGACACGGAGGCATCATAGATAGTGAGGTGGATTGAAAGCCAGCTGAGCTGAACAGAAAGAAAAATCTTTTTTATGATGAGGATGATCAAACAGTGGAACAGGTTGCCCAGAGAGGTTGTGGAGTTTCCATACTGGAGATATTTAAAACCTGACTGGACACATCTCCGAGCAACCTGTTCTAGTTGCTCCTGCTTTTACAGGGGCATTGGACTCGATGATCTCCAGGTGTCCCTTCCAACATCAGCTATTCTGTGATTCTGTGACTGTACGAAGGACTTTTTTTTCCATATGTTGTCTACCTAGTCTTGAATATAGAAATTGGTACAGTAATTTTTATTTAGTTAGTCTTACTGAACTTGCTGTTTTGTTGTCAGTAGTAATATTAAAAGCATAAACATTTACTCTACTGCCGGGCTGAAGAGCTTCCAAAAGTTGTGTACAAGATGGTCAGGAGAGGCTGGTAGAGGTTTTCATCAGAGTATCGTGACAGAGCAAAAAGACAGTAAATTAGAGGCAGCAGTGTTTTCCACGTTTGTCTAGGATTAGAAKAAAATCCCTGTTTCTGAGACTTTATACCATTGTCATGTAATATTGTCCTGGTTTTGGCTGGGGTGGAATTAATTTTCTTTCTAGTAGTTGGTATAGTGCTATGTTTTGGATTTAGTGTAAGAAGAATGTTGATGACACACTGATGTTTTTAGTTGTTGCTAGGTAGTCTACTTTCTCAAGGACTTTTCAGCTCACATGCTCTGTGAGGTGCACAAGAAGCTGGGAGGGAACATAGCCAGGACAGCTAGGCCAGCTGGCCAATGGGGTATTCCATACCATATGATGTCATGCTCAGCATATAAGGCTGGGGGAAGAAGAAGGAAGGGGGGGACGTTCGGGGTGATGGCGCTTGTCTTCCCAAGTAACCGTTACGCGTGATGGAGCCCTRCTTTCCTGGAGATGGCTCAACACCTGCCTGCCCATGGGAAGTAGTGAAGGAATTCCTTGBTTTGCTTTGCTTGYGTGCGCGGCTTTTGCTTTCCCTATTAAACTGTTTTTATCTCAACCCACGAGTTTTCTCACTTTTACCCTTCYGATTCTCTCCCCTGTCCCACCCGGGGGAGAGTGAGCGAGCGKCTGTGTGGTGCTTAGTTGCCGGCTGGGCTTAAACCACGACAAATATATACAATGTGATATTGCTTCTGTTTCCTTACTGGTTGAGTGCACAAATGATTCTGGCAGGAATACTTTGCATGTGCTTTTAAAATTGCTTTCCCAAACATCCACAGCTCTGGAAATTGCTTTTCTGCCATTGTTGAGCTAGCAAATTTGATCACAAGACTGCTCAAGAAAAGTAAATACAAAAGTTTGTAAGCATATCTGAAATGCATTAACTTTGAGTGAATTTTGGCATACAGCTCTCCATTCTTCATTCTGCTCTAATAAATTTGATAATTGTACTAGATGGTCAAATTTTCATAATTATATATTGTGCAAAATTACTTCTCTGCTTCCTATCTGGTCCCTGAATATTTTTACTGAATCTTCTTGCMGATAAAACTACCTACACCGGATATTTACTGACACAGATTCCAGGAGACATTAAAGTCTGGCTTCAGGTTCTGACAGTTCTTACAATAGGACTTTCCAACATATATTGGAGAGTTAGTTTGGAGCTACATAGATTTAAATTAAAAAAAACCCMAAAAAACCAAATGAATAAATCTGTGTTGTCATAACTTAAACTTCTTGATACAAAATATTTTGCTCATGGCAGAGATATTTCTTTTTCACTTAGTCTGAAAAATCTGTATGGCCTGAGTGCGCTTCATCACTACAATTATGCTGATCAGCTGAGGTTTGTGCCCTGCAATGTTAGCTTCTTTGTGCTTTTTTCGACAAATGCAATGACAAGTGATTTTAAGCTTTGATCTTGCGGATATGGCAGTATATTCTTCTACTAAAATAGAGATGTACCCACGTAAAAACTGAAAGATCACTTCCATTTGTAATGGCATTCGCAAATAAAGCCATCAGATTCACTGAGTATCCATTGTCCTGGAGTAGACATCTGATGATTTTGGAACATCTACCCCAATGAAAATCAAACGTTCCATTTAGATTTTGCAAGTATACCAAAAGCTATGCAACTTGTAATGATGTCCCCAAATCAATGTTATTCAGTGTGCAAAACTTCCGCAATTGTGAGAAGAGAAATACAAACCAGGTTGTGCTTCTCATATTACTTTTGCTTATGAAAGGTGATATAGCGCTGCCTTTTTCAAGGTTTTTTTTATTATATATTTTTCCCAAGTACCTAAGAATTATCTTATCACCTCAGTGTTTAGTCAGGCCTGTAGAATAAAGCAGATTCTCCTAAATGACTCCAATGAGGATAAACTGTTTAAAGTTGGGAGCCCACACATTGCTTAGACTACTAGAATTACACTTACCAGATCTCTCATTTACTTCTGAATATGAACTACAGTTGCCAGGCACTATACTTGCTGAAGGAAACGCACTTGACCCATCTCCTATGCAAACTGATTGTCTTCTGATATTGCCAATACAGGGGAATTTCTTAATTTCAAAATGAATGTTCAGATATGCTATATGATCCTCCTGATCACTATAAAGAGGAAAAGGAACAGCAATTTATTGTATGAAAACATGCAAAAATACTGTACATAAAGCGAGTTCAGTTACTATCTTTTTCAAATTAACTCAATGAGGGAATGATAAATATTAATTTTCTCCTTTCCCACTGGCACCAAAATGTAAATACAGCTAATTATGGCCTTCTAAATGCAATTATTAATCAGTTTTGTAGCAGCATGGTATTTATACCCAGATGTATGCAAATGTTCAGGTTTGTTTCCCAGATGGGTTTCATTAAGTTACAGCAATCACACAAGTTGAACAAAACACTGATCTGTGCTCTGTTATCAATATTTAAATACACAAACTTCCCAATAAAAAAAGCAAACAAGCAAAGAAAACACAYGCATGCATATGAGTGTATAGACACATAAACATATATGAAATACCCAGTCAACTTGTATTAAAATAATATCCAAGAGCTGGTATAGACCAGCCAGACCAATAATGCTCTAGGAGATTTTATTTACATCTTCTGGGAAAATATTATCTGTGGCATATTCCAAGGAATTTGTGACAAGAGGAACTGCAAGAGCAAGGCACCATCACAGAGCATACATGTAATGCATGACTTAAGGCCTCCTCACCACCTGCCAAGGGGGTCTACAGGGACTCTGTGCAATTTTCATTCTAGGCCCTGGCTTCTTAGGGCATGGAAGAAGCCCCAGCTTTGCCTTGGAGAGCAAGTCTTATGAGGAGCAGCTGAGGAGAGATCTTATCGCTCTCTATAACTACCTGAAAGGAGGCTGTAGAGGGGCAGGTGTTGATCTCTTCTCCCAAGTAACAAGTGATAGGACGAGAGGAAATGGCCTCAAGTTGCGCCAGGGGAGGTTTAGATTAGATATTAGGAAAAATTTCTTCACCGAAAGGGTAGTCAGGCATTGGAACAGGCTGCCCAGAGAAGTGGTGGAGTCACCATCACTGGAGGCATTCAAAAAATGTGTGGATGTGGTGCTTCGGGACATGGTTTAGTGGGCATGGGTGCTGGGTTGACGGTTGGACTCAATGATCTTAAAGGTCTTTTCCAACCTTAATGTTTCTATGATTCTATGGTAAGAACTCTACTGTTCTAATGCGGATCTTGTGAACATTGATTTCAGCAGTGAATCCTGAAGCTTTGCAGAAATGTTTTAATACACCTGTTCCTTTGGCTTTCCTTTTCCCTCTTTAATGACTGTTGTGTTTATTTCCGGGCAGATGTAATCTTGACAGATTTTAGACTGTTACGCACAAATTTGACCTACTGTACAAAACTACTTTTTAAAGGGTTGCGTTTTTTTTCCCCTCTACAAGACAATGTTTATCGATATAGGTAACTGAATGGTAGTAACAAAAACTTTTCTTTCATTAAGGTGTTAGACTTTTCAAATTAAAAGAAGTAAGTTAAAATTCTAGTGGATAGCAGGTCAAATTATATTTTTTCAACTGAACAAAGTACATGTTCTGTTGTTAAACCTGAACATAGCTCTCCACTATAGCATACTATACCTCAATTGTTTAAAGAAACCAAATTATTCAAATATAAAATAGAATATTTCATTGTATACTGCATTTTTTGTTATACTTCATTGAAGCTTTTGACAGGCTCTTATCTGGGCAGAACAATACCCAACTGTATTTGCCTTATCTACCAGTCATTTATCATAAGCCTTTTTACCAACTTTCCTTATTGAGTTTCTCAAGATGATAGTGACAGATTTCTAACGGAGTTTGTAGAGACTTTTTCTTTCCTTGATTTCACAGTTCTGTTTATGGTAATTTGAGGCGTTACCTAAGTTCTGTGAATATTCTTTCCGTTAAATGACAGACACTGTATTTTTATCTTGAGCCTTAATACCATACAGTGTTTTTAAAATTTAATTAAATATAGGAAAATCTTAATTCCTCATGCAGCCATAGTAAAGCTACTACCCTGCCAGACATGAATATTTACAAACCGTTAAGTTGTTGATACTTTGTGATAGGTTTCATAAATCACAGATGCTTTTCTTATAGTGAGACTATTAACTCAGTCTTGATATTTTTCTGTTATTTGGTGAATCACATAAAACAGCTGTTAGGTAAAACTGTAATCCCTTTGATAATGATCAGCTAGTAAAGCTCTTTCTTCTTCCAAAGCCCCCTTTATTTTAACAAGTATAGAACCAATGGACTTAACTGGACACTGCATGGCAAAGATTACGAGAGTTAGGTCCAGTTAAAAATAGTTCTTTGAAAGTACAAAGCTGAAAGTCTGGGACCCATCACTGAGAAGAAAGCTCAATAATCTTAAAGAAAGCAAACAAATTTACCTTTAAGTAAAACTTGAAGTTTTTCAGTAAATTTCCTTTTTGTGGGAGGAGGTGTCTTTAGACACTGTCAAAATTGTTCCATCTTATTCTTCATGGACTATTTAGATAAGAATCCATGTTCTCATACAATATTTTAAAATACTGTTCTATATTAAAATAATGCAATTCCACCACACACTCTATCAAGGAAACCCTCTGTGCAGGTCAAATGAATTATGGTGTATTCAACATGGAACTTCTCCAAACTCACCTAACATGTTTTATACCCATGAAATTAAATCATCTTAAACCTTTCACGTTCAAAATTTTCCTTCAGCTGTATCCATACAAGCCCACTGACTGTGGTAGTATAACATAAGATTAAGGGTAGAACTTGGTCCGACATTTTTATCATCTGTTTTATTTTAAAAAGGTGCATATATAAGTACAATTCTTTTAAATATTTTGCAACTTCTTTGACTCCAACCAGTGAAAAGCTACCTAATAGAACTTGTCATATTACACTCCAAAGCTTCTTTAAAAAGCGCAGCCACTGTGGTAGGTCAGAGACAGTAACTACCTCTTCTGGTAAGATTCTATAACAAGCTTTCAATTTATTACCACCTATAGGTTTCTAATTTCTATAGCATTACAGAACCAACTGTCCATAGTAATAAGCAGTTAGCTTAAGTTAACAGTATCTTGAAACTCCCTGCACAAAGTTTGCAGTCTGACAAAAATTTTGCATTATTGTGATGATTGAAATCTCACTTAGGATGAAATAATGTGAAGTTGTCCAGCGGCTGCAGTCTTAAAGCTGTTACATTATACAATTATTTCATCTCTTATGCTCAACATATCTGAGACGATTTATCCAAAAAGAAATGAAAATAGAGATCATATATAGCTAAAGGTGAAATAATCCATTGTCAGAAAAAGTAACCATAATATATTTATTTGCTCTCTTCTGCAAGCAAGAGACTTTCTGACACATTCACTCTATCAATAACTATAAATGAATGATGGATATTTTGGTAAATAGCTCTTTAAATTTGCTTAGCTTTAAGGAATTATTTTTATATTTAAAGTTTGTAGGAAATTGGTCTCTAACCATGTACTTCAAGTGCTAAAAAAACATTTAAAATCCAACTGCCAACAAGGAATGACTAAGATCTTGTTGCCAGCTTTTAACACACAAAATGTTTTTGCACAAGAGAATAAATGAGTCAAAGGTTAGGAAAACTTATTACCCTTCATAGAAACCGAACCGTTTTTTTTACAACTTTTAATCAAAAACGAAATAATGGACAAGATATAAGTACAATAGAAGTGGTGAGACTTTACAAAGAGCTGGTGGGTAGTCTCCACTGAGACTTCAYTTCCTAGGATGAATCTCAGCTACACAAGAATTCATAGTTTAGTACTGAAATTTATCATGTACTACTTTTTTTTTTTTTTTAAAGTCATAACAAAGAAAAAAAAAGAAACACTCCCTGAAAGATTTGGAAGCTACTATTGAGCTACATAGTGAAAGATTAAATGAACAAATTTTAGAATTTTGTCCAAAGCAAACCTTGTAGTTGGCCATCCCAAACTGAGAATTTCAGACTCACCTCCCAGTGACAGCTCTATAACTGTCTCCAGCTTCTTTCTGTGTCCTAACAGCCTGCTGGCACCTGTGCAGTTATCACTCACTGAACGTTTCTCARCAGACTTGGCTTTGCTTCCCAAGAAGTAACCCCTCACATTTCTTGTGCATTTGTACCATGGTAGGACCTATCTCTCGCTATGTGACCTCATGTGCCAGTCACTGCTCATCGGGGACATCCCACAGAGAAGGTATGGCTCTGCACTATAGGTAAAGGATGTGCTTACTCATAAGCAACTGGTTCCCTGGGCCTGGCTGTGGGGCAYATTTCCTTTGCTGACATTTATCCTGACATTTGTTGCTATTTATCTCACATGTTGAGAAAAATGAAACTGGAAAGATCTATGCTTCAACATATGTTGCCTATCAGACTGGCAGTTGGACTCAATGAAARGAATCAAGTATTAAAAGGATAATGTAATCATTAAGAAACGGCCTAAAGAGACAGTTTCATTTTTCTTTTTTTTTAATTTTTCTTGTGGTAAAAACATCAGCTGGGGCTAGGACTGTAGTATTTACAAAAAGGACAAAATATACTGATTTGTACTTGCTTTGGGCCTGCTCCATCTCTCAGGGAACTCACTGGGAACTTCAATACTTTAGTGCTGTAAGAACACACTAATTCCTAAAAAAGTTCACATGAGCAGCCTGTGAGGTTTGTTTTGGGATGCTTGTGCATGGATAGAATAGCTATATTAAATTCTGCTTTGTAAAGTTACATCTTTCTGGGAAAAAATGAGTGTTGGCTAATTGGCTTCCAATTCTGAGCTTAGAAAAGAGTTTTGGAGCTTGAGGTGCAACTCTTGTTTTTAATTTCTCAACCTTAACTTCCAAGTGTCTTTTGCTCTAATGCAATCTGKTTTTTTTCACATGCCATTTTTTTGTTACTGCAATAGAGCTATTTTAAAACTCTTCAGTCATCATCATCTGTAACATTAGTTCAATTTTCTAAGAAATTGCTGACTTCTGTTTAAACACTGATACTTCTCCATCTACATGGATGTTTAACTCCAGCTTGTTATTGTGTCAAAGATACTGTCTTGAAAAGATACCAGCATTAAGGCTTAATTATAACTTTTTAAGCACTGATGCATTAGCATGAGAAGGAAGCATTTGTCCCCATAACATTTCCACACAGGAAGTAGGGCTGAAGTTCAGTGAGACTGCTAGAAAAACAGATGAGGCTGGCTAAGGTTCACAAGGTGCCTGCCACCCCAAAGAAGGACTTTGCGGACTCAGTAGACCCAAAGCTTTATTTTATTTGTAAATCAGATCATTTTTGTGGGGCACTGCTGAGGACCTGGTTCAGAGCTCACCAGAGTTAATGGGAATTAATCTATTTATTTTAATGGATTTTTGATTAGGCCTTTGGACAGCTGAAATATTAAAATTCCCAACAGTAGCCTTTGACAAAGGAAAATGTCTTTTACCCCTCATGACTTAGGTATCACCTTCAGGCAATAAGAGATGCCTGAAGCTATTTCAGAAGTTACAAAGATAAGGTATTTGAATGTGTTTTACCTTTTTTCACTCCTCATACTGAATTCTTTAAAAAACAGAATAAAGATAATAATTGTCAAATAAATCCTCTCTTGGATAACAGACAATAAAAGTGTGGGAATTCTGTATGTTTAATTTATTTTTTCTGACCAGACTTGAATAGTCCTTTTTTCAGAGCTGATATTTGCAGTTTCTRTGTCTTATGTTACCATGATGATATTATATTTCTACGTTCAAAAAGAAAATTTAAAAAGAAAATATTTCTAATCATCGTTTCTGTGAAGTAGTTCTCATTAGCAATTCATATAGTACAGATGTGCCGGTTTGTGATCTGATGAAAATAGAAAAAAAGCAAGACAAAGACATGTAAAGTTTTACACATGTGCTAAGTAAAGAATCCACTAGTTTTAGGTTTCTTAACAACCATAAACTGAAATTACTGCCTTACAAGTTAGACATTGTAATGAATTGTATGCTTGTCTGTATCAATACAGAATCAGTTCAGGTTAAGTAAATAYTACAGGTAATCAGACTTAATCTCTCACTTAGCAGTGAAGTGGTGTAGGAAGGTGCAAAAGATCATTTCAAGCATCTGCACTGTGAGGTCTCTATCCAACAGCTGAAAGGAAGTAATCAACAGGGTCATCACTTATTGAACAATTTTCAGTTTGAGTCACAGAGCATGTCTGTAGAGGATTTTATTTAGTTTAAGTAATTTTCTGTCTGTGTGACACAAAAAACTCCGCATTAGCACATATGCAAAACAAGACTGACAAGTACTTTTAGAAATGACTGGCACATCACACTGTCATCATGTTTGGAGTCATATAACATCAAGTCTAGTGACTAGTATGGTTAGCTTAAATTCCAATTTAGCAGAAGTAATTTTTACTCCGATCCTCTTGTATAACATAAGTCATCAGTTATTTGTCACCCAGTAACCAACCTTGTGAAGTCCCTACATCTTCTCCCATTTTCTGTTCCTCATCCATCTCTTAATTTCTTCCTCTGATGAATTTCATAACATCTTATTCTGAGAATTTCACAATGTAGTTTCTTTGCAAAGAAACTGAAGTTTAAAATGTATGCAAAGAATTTAACTTGGAGAATGGGGCTGAATAGAAGTGAAACAAAAAGCATGATACACTTGTGAAATTCTTAGCAAAATAAGATCAATCTTTTGCTCTTATTCAAAGAGTACTCCTGAGCCACTATCATTCAACTCCAGAGTCGTTTTCAGTGTCTATTTTTTTAACAGAAAACTTAATTTTGAACTTGAACCTACTTGACAGCAGCTCTTAATCAAGTAGGCAATTAGGGTTTTTCTCTGCAGACTATAATTGTTAATCAGAATTAAGACTCACTTGATGGATCACTTCACTCTGATATCATCCAGTCTTCAGTCTTCAGCATTATTACTTCTGTTTTGGTGCTACATTTAGAAACAAGGCATGCTAAAGCGAAAGCTGCGAGAAGATTTTAAGTGTCTTAATATTATAGGACAAATACATTCATTCCCTCTTGTTTCCACATTTTTACTTGTTCTTTCTGCAAATTATTTATGTTTTTTGTGTTCATAACTGTTTTCACCCCCTACGGTGATTCTAGAGCCTGACTTCTCAGCCTCTTAGAAATTATAAAGCATAAAAATTACTAGCTAATTTATATTTTCCAGATTGCCAAAGAACTGATATATAATCTTTATAATACATTTATTTTTAAAGCACTGGTTCATGAAAATCTGGTGTAAATTGATTAATTAACTATCATACAGTCATTGCAATCAGGGACAGACTGGAGGGCAAGCCACCATGCTCCAACGGATTAGTGGCACCATGAGGAAAATGCTCTGTCTGTGCTTTTCCCCTTTTCTCTTGTACTTAGTTGGTCCTGCATTTCCCAAGACATAGAGTTGTAACCTCTTTTTAACATCTAGGAAGCCCATGAAATCAAGAAATGTTGCATTTTCAGATACAAATCAAGAYCTCAGTAATCTTTTAGGCCTTACTTTCTGGTCTCAGATTTATTTTTCCATCTAGTGTAATTTCAAATAAATAAATTAGAAGTGGAATGTAGGGCAACTGTCTGAGTGTCCAGACCTGAAAGCCAAAAGCTTTTTTCCTTAGATCTGCTTTCTCAACTGCCTCGTTGCAGAAGGCAGCACTTCGATTGCTGCAATTGGTATTACTTTATTGCTGATCCTGAAGGATCTTACTGCTTGGTCAGATAAGATTATTATCTCTATATCTAAGCAAGACCTGATGACTGAATCTTGAAAACACCCTTACCATGGTTTCAGTTTCTCTGCTGTGGAATTCACTTTTGTGTCAGCCAGAGGTCAGAGAATTTTTTTCTGATCTTCATTTTCATCGTTGTTCTGTCCAAAACTGTTATGTTTTTGTAACTTTCGTTGGCTTAAATTAGGGATCTACTGTGTGTCTTCTAAATCTCAACATTGTTCCTTGGTTTATTTTTTCCTTACCTTACTGGGAAAGTGGAACTACAGTGGCAGCAACATCCCAGGTAATAAGCTAGCTGGCGTTTGGGAACCTCACAAATAACATTTGTGAAAAAATTCTCCATTCATTTCTCTAACATCATCATGTGTTTACTCTCTACAAAACTAAATCTTGTCTGTCTGTCTCTGGTATATCTAGTAACGTCTTATACTGTTTTGATACCTTAGGAAAGTCTGGACTTATTTTACTAAACACAAGGCTTTAGATGTCTAAGGGGTTGTTACTTCTGTTGTTACTTTCTTGGGAACCACACATTCCTTCTGTATTTTGCTTTGTTCATGTTTCTCTTTTATTTACTGCCACCTGTTGCTAAAAATCCTGTTGTTCTATGTTACTTGGTGATTTTTTCACTACAGATTCCAAAGCTACTAGTCATCTTACTCTACAAGTAATATTGATCAGAAAATGTCTAAAAAACAGATTTTCCTGGAACCTTCCAGCATTYTCTATTACAGGAGACAGAAATAGCACAGAACAAATTTCTTTTTAATTTTTCAATATTTTCTGGCATTTGGATTGAACATCGCTGAGAGTACTAATACATGTCCACACACACACAAAAAAGAAGAGACCTAATTTTGCTGATTTTTTGGAAAGTTTTGAAGAATTTCATACATCAAAATTTGTGGTTTAATATTTGTGTCAAATTGCATTTGGTTTCATAAATTGTAAAAGTATTTCTAATCATAGATCTAAACCTGCAAAAGTAGATTTTTGCCTGTGCAGTGCTACACTGTAATAGATGTACTTGAATAGGTGCATTAATGGTACCTAGTCTGTAWTTTTTTTTTTTTTCCCCACAACTAATAAAAGTATTTCCAAAAATTATGAGCATAAACATAGTTTTTGTTTTGTTTGAATGAATTCCGGACCAGTTTAGGCATTGCTAAAATATAAATCGTGGTAATAACAACAATAGCAATACAAATAATAAAATTCTGAAGTAACTAATATGCTTAAGTATATTAGTGTGTAACTATGGTTAGACAAGATCTTCAGCTCCCTGAGCTGTCTGGATGTAAACTAAGCTTGGACAAGCTTGGATAACACACTTTATAGCTGTGTTATCTCACAAACAAGAGTTAATCAAAATCCCTACTACTGAGCCCTGAAATAAAACATAAAGTACAGCACTATGCTAATGCAGCTGTATGGGAAGAGATTAGTTTTATCTGTATATGTATGCATAGTCATGCACTCAGTAATGGTCAAGAATACATGTTCGCAACATTAGTCTTTAGATCGTCAGCTAATGTGCGTTACAACCTTCACCTACAGATGGGTTTATATTGCTAATCCAGTTGCTGAGCAGTGCTAGATTTTGGCTCTGGGATTTGGAAATTGACCCTAGAAACTATGTTACACAACTGTTTATTTTATGTAAAATGTTGGAGGTATTTCATTGCAGAACACAAAGAGYTCTTAATTTTGTAAACTGGTTGTATTTCTATTCTTTCATTATCTCAATTATAATAGCATTGCCTAAAAAGGTTTTATTTCTTTGATTATCTACATAACACCTATATGCACCTATAAACGCACCAGTGTATTTTTACTTTTGCTATAGTACATTTCAGTGATAGTATTTTCTCATGGTAAAATTTACTTCAAAATCCTTCCATTTTCCCAGTTGCATCCTGCTTTAAATCATAGAAAAGTGCCCATAGTACTTGGAAGCACAGGTGGCAGGTAAACTGTCAGTCTCTGGACATAATAACAAACTATGAAGGAAAAATCTATTTCCCTTTGATTACTGTAATTCAGATAGTTTTACCGTGTGGGCAAGAATTGTGAATCCATACCACACAGAGAGTTTACTTGGCAGCCATCATCCTTCCTAGTAAATTTTCTTCAAGTTAATGCTTTGCGTCTGATACAGTGCAATAGAAGAAGGCAACAGGTGCAAAGAATTTCCGCAATTAGGCCCACACATCTTTGGATTGGTCTCTAATTGAGTTTATTGGAAAAGGAAAATAGCCTCCAAGTAACTGCAAGTTCAACTTGTGAGATATCAAGAAACACAACCATGCTCAAATAACCCAGATTCATGAAACCAATCTTCTTATAGTTTACAGTTTCTAACTGTAGCTATAAGCCACTAGAATTTCTAGTGGCTTGAGAGAGAGTGTATTTGTGATAGCAAAATGATTTCTATTATAAATTCATCTTTCCAGCTTCACATGATCAAATTTTAATAATTACAAGGCTATAAAGTGGCTATTTCAATCTTTTCTAGGAGTTCCTAGGCTACATAATTTCCCAAAGAATATTGTTTTTCAAAACCTTTCATTGTAGTTGTAGGTCATCTTTCACTATTTCATATAATTTAAAATTTAAGTAAATATGTATATATTTTGTTTTTTAAGGCAGGCAGCCTTGACATCTTTGTTAAATGCATTTTGAGAAGATAAGACCACAATTCCCCTGTTGATACACATGGAAAGCAAAGACAGACTAGCATTCAAATGGAACTACTTATTCATCAGCCATATATAACAAAGCACCTATATCTTCCAAGTACTCTCTTGGCTCAAGTCTGTTTAGCTTGTGAAATTTGAGAGATCACAGCAGGTGTTAATTGTAGGCCATTCTGGGATGTTTACCTTGTATTACTATACAGAATAAATGGAAGAAACATAACCATGCTAGAAATTTCCAGTCCAGCAAGCCAAAATTTCAGAGCATATACCTGAAGTTCTGTGGCTTTACAGCATATTAAGAGCCCTCTCTGAGGTTAGATTTACATGTAAAAGTTCTCATCTTTTATACAGCCATCAGAACTAATTTAAGAAAATTTAATGCTGTGAGCTCTTTTGAAGCAACATCTTTTATATGCCTGAAATTATAACCCATGAAATTACTGTTTTTCCTTGTCTTGTGATTGCAGTGTTTTAAAGGCAAGTTAAATGTGTTACATGCTAAGTCATTTGTTATTGGTGTCATGTCACACCACAGGAAAAATAAACAGAAATTATGTTTTTCTAGGAGATTTATAATCTGCTTCCATTAACTAGAAGCTCTTTGTTTTCATTTTCATTTAATTTATTTGATTTCCCACATTTTAGCAAAATCTCATATTGTCCTTTCCTTAGAAATAATAAAGCAGCTCTCAGACGTTCTGACACGTGCTCAATAGTGTTCAAGGTTATACCATCTGCCCAGAAAACTTAATTTTAAGTTTAGCATGGAAATAAGGAAGAACATAGCAATTTGAGCTTTGCGCCTTTAAAGAGAGGATATACAGACCCTAAATCATTTCAGAAGTATTTGARTATTTCCACAGTCCCTCTTCCTCTCTTGGGAACATGTGCTGCAAAGACTTTCCCTTAAGGAATTCCTTACAGAGCAGCTCTGTTAAACACACTCCAGAGGAGACACTGAAAGACAGGATGACTGTTTTCTATATTCTTGAATATAGTTTGCCATTTAATTACAAAGTAATTCCTCTTCCCTTGCAGTACTTTTATTTATGTCTTTAGTGCCCCAGAAAAACAGAAGATATGAGAGGCTCCAGTTCTGAAGCGTTGCAGCTTTGCCCTGTGACCTTCCCTGCTATACCAGACCACTATTACTGATAAAGTGCTCCACAATACAGGTTTACAAACTGTTTGGCTTAAAATCTTTCCTTTCTTCTGCTGTCAGTGAACTTAAGGACTCAGCTCCCGAAAGATGTTCAGCAGATGCATCTCCTGTGATGTCAGTGCTCTACATTTTACAGGAATAAGATGTACCAGAAGACAGCAGCTTCCTTTTCCTGAATCTACCCTCAATAACCACAGAAAGCCTCGCATATTATGCTTGAATGCAGGATGGGTTACATTCCCATTGTTTTTCTTTGAGCTTTCAGTGTCATGCCCTCCATTTCTCCATGTACCACTAAAGTCACTTCACACGGAAGCTGAGAAGAGAAGGCGTAAAAATATTTCTGAACAAAATCCTATTGTGGTATCCTTATGTTAGTAGTGCTATCCTTATGTTACCCCTATATTTCTTGTATAAAATGTGAGACTTTTAAGTGCCAATATCTTATTCAGGGCTTCAAAAGTGATGAAAAGCCTTCTGGAGACACAGAAAGAATAAGAAACTGAAGGTTTCAGGAAGACTAGAGCTATGATTTTCTGTGCACTGGTGAAGTCTATCCTAGATGCCTGAGTTAGCCCTTCAGAGATCTACTCTGTCCTGAATAAGGAAAACTTCTAAAAACTTTGAGTCTACCCTGACAGGAAGTGTGGATTTCCTGTATTTCTTAACATACAGCTTTATGGTTATTGTTAGGATATCTACTTGATGAAATGTGGTCCTAAAAAAGATAAAGGCATAAATGTCTTGAATTGATCCTGGAGCCAGCAGGCTTTAACAGGCCAGACAGAACAGCAGGAAGCTTCTCTCCCCAGCTCTGAAAGCAAATGGATTCAGTTGCTTAACAGATCATCTGGGGTCCATTTGGGATGCCCTTGGAATGATGGTCTTTTCCCTCCTCAAGGAGACTGGTGACACTGAAAAAGCTGTGTTGGCCCAATGCAAAACACATCTTCCACTTACAAAATTTTACATTTGTTTCATTTTGCCTTTTTTGAGAATCTAGAGTTTCATCTATATTTCATATACCCCAGAGTTATGTTGTACTTTAGTCCCAACAGGATTTTAGAATTTAAATGATCTCTTTCCAGACAGAAATTTAGCAGAATAGTATATAAAGGCAAAGGTAATCTTAGCCTATCTGAAAAACAGTATACTTCACAGCCTCTCAAATAAATCGAATGACCCTTTCTTAAGCAATATACGTTATATATGTTTGAAAGAATATGTACAAAACACCAGAAAATAATTTACTCTGTAACTAAATGTAACTAAATGTAACTAAAAAGGTTACATAAAGAGAACAAAGGAGATCTTTAAGTGATCTTTATAAAAAAGTTTGATGGGTTTTAATGAAATCATACCTCCTTCCCACTCCTGTGAATTCTCCAAAAACTTTCTAGTGATGCTATTCCTACCCCAGTTCCACTTGTACTATCTTCAGAGAGATAGTAAAATAACTAAAGATTCAGTAACCTAACAATTTTTTAACATTATATTGATTTCCTAATATACAAGATCTTAGGACATTAAAATTAGTTTGTCAGGAAGCTGTCTAAAAATACTTCAACAATCTCTCCTGGAATTGATTTTGGCCCTCATTCTTCTCTTTTGATACAAATGCCTCAGGTATAAGCTAGGCAAAGAATATAAGCTTTATTAGTCTTCTAGAACAAAACAGCTAGAAGTAATAATGTATTTTTTTAATCTAAATAGCTGTAGGATAAACATCGATAAGATTTTTACATGGTGATAGCTGTGCTGTAGAAACTACATTGTTTGCTGCTGTGCAGAGATCCCAACTGGAGATGTCTCTACTGGGAGAGACTTTTGTAGAGATTTCTCAGATGGCACTCGTAGCTTTGTTCTGGGGAGCAGGAAGTCACTGTAGACAGAGTCTACTAGTTCTAGCTCCTATATGTTCAGTAGATTTTGCATTGCACTACTTTTCTTTGTGAAACGTAAAACAGCAGCACAAGTTATAAAAAAGCTCAATAAATGATAGAAATTAAAAGAGGGGGAAAAAACAGGATGCTGCATGTGAGAGTCTTTGTGTGGGCCCAATTAACATTCCTGAAGATAAAAGCGAAGTTAAAACATTAGACAACATTAATACCTCCAATAACTCTTCCATATGCTGTTTCAGCTTTCAAACATTGGATGTGACAATCTGTTCAGACATAGTGTATGGTTCAGTGTAAATACAGTGCTTGAAGCAAAGCTTTAAACTTACAGTTTCTCTTTGAAGTGAACAATGTGTTCATATGTGAATCAAATACTTACATATCATGTGAGAGTTTCTGAGCAACCCTCCATGTTTAGATCCGAAGTCAACATTCCCACAAAGCTTCATCGTTCTATCAGAGAGGGAAACCACGTGCACTTCAGTCATCTAGGTTATGTTGCCACGTTCTGGGACCAAACCACTGAATGAACCTGTCTGTATGACTCTTCAGGAGCATCTTGGCCTTGCTAAAGATAATGGCAAACTCCAAATGATGTCAATGTAGGACAGGTTCAATCTTCAATTTTATAAAGCCTCGTTTGCTGAATTTTATATTCTAAAATTTTAGGGCTGTATTTATTTCTGCCCCAACGCACACCCCTTGGAATCCTCTTGATGGTGCACTCTAGATAAACAAACAAATACATTRTAACATGAACAATATAGTATAATCATGCTTAAACAGACAAAAAACAAAATAGGAACAAACCAGAAAAAGCAGAGAAATGTGCCTCTGTATTCTAACAGTCTTCCTACTCTTTTCTTTGTTATTCATTTTAAGGAATGAGGCCTTTGGGAAGAACCTTTTTCTCATTTTACGTACCACATCTAGTATTATATGGCCCAGGTATGTTGCCCATCAGGCACTCCTGAAATGAAACTAATAATGAATAATGAGCTAAAATTTCTATATATTTACAAAAACAGAAGTCAGGCATGCTAAAACAAAAGCAGCCTTTTTTCAGGCTCCAATAAAACTGTAAATTGTTCAGGATTCTATATTTTGCTTTAGTTTTCCCACCATAGTAGGATAAAATGTCCAGGGATACAGATTAGTACGCATGTGGAAGCACTGAAATATAATTTATTTTTAAGGCAACTACCTTGGTTTTTGTAATTCACTTAGGAATCTGTGTAAAGGTTTTGCATGCATTAAATTATTTTTTCACATTTCATTCAACCCACAGTGGGACAATCAGCTTCAGGTTTCAGCTATGATTCAGCCTTGATCACAGCACATTATTATACCCACACAACCGTCATTTGCTTTTCTTTCTCCAGCTAGAGATGATTGGGTTGCTTGCAGCTTTCTTAATTAAAAAGCTGCTTATTTTGACTGGACTTAGATTAAGAAGATTAAAGGATATGGTGAATACACCATTTATGACTGTRTCCTGGTTTTGGCTGGGGTGGAATTAATTTTCTTTCTAGTAGTTGGTATAGTGCTATGTTTTGGATTTAGTGTAAGAAGAATGTTGATGACACGCTGATGTTTTTAGTTGTTGCTAGGTAGTCTACTTTCTCAAGGACTTTTCAGCTCACATGCTCTGTGAGGTGCACAAGAAGCTGGGAGGGAGCATAGCC
>JASVER010000038.1:6874228-6926285 GCA_030449065.1 Oceanodroma leucorhoa
TTTGCTTTGCTTGCGTGCGCGGCTTTTGCTTTCCCTATTAAACTGTTTTTATCTCAACCCACGAGTTTTCTCACTTTTACCCTTCTGATTCTCTCCCCCGACCCACCCGGGGGAGAGTGAGCGAGCRKCTGTGTGGTGCTTAGTTGCCGGCTGGGCTTAAACCACGACAGACTGAAATGGAAAGTTATCTGGCAAGTAAAATAGAAGTGAAGCGTAAGATTAAAATTTAGCCTTCCCCTTCTGCAAATGTAGCCTGGTACAGCACAAGCCACCTTTTCAGTGGAGAATTTATTGTTAGCTGTAGCCGCCCACCTTTCTATTTGCACAGCATGATGACCATTTTCAAGGAATTATATGTGCACCTAGGCAGGCTAGAAAGTAGCATGGATACCAAGAGACCAATTGTACACTTCAGCAGCAGATTTTGTAAAGCAGCTTCTGTACGCAACTTAGTTACAGAGTCAGCCCAACTTGATTTTACCAACAAATGACATTTTACAATCTCATCCTCCTGCTTTTATGAGAAGTTAGTTTAGATAGTAGTAGATCAACATCAAAATATCTGTTCCGTTCAACAAATTGCACATGCTCTAGACAGCATGTCTTCTGAGGGAACATACAGTTTGTAATTCCCTTCAAAAAAGGGGAAGTCATGTATGGATATGTATTTTATTTGGCATACCTTGTGTATGCACAGGAACAGAGAACAAAACACAGCAAATCACTAATAAGACTGTGAACATGCAAATGCATGGGATAGCAAATATTGGTGCTCTCTGAAGCTGCATGGAAAGATCACATGAAGACAATGAAGAGTCTATGTCATGCTTCCCCTTGTTAAGAACTTGTTGTGCAGTTAGAGAACTTTATGTATGGGACATGTAAATTCATACCTCTTTTCTGCTAGGAAATATTGAATCTGATGAAAACACTGAATAGAACTTATCCAATGTCCTAGAGTAACTCAGGGATGGATTGTTTTCACCTGTTCTCTGTCCTTCCTGGTGGCACTGCTGTAGTGTATATGAACTCTTAAATATTTCTTACAGAGAAAAACAGTTTTCTGTGTTGGTCAGTTTATTCTTTTTGAATCTATTCTCAACTACAGCTAGGAAAAAACAGTTGGACTTGGGATGTAAAATTACTAGATAGTCTAGATAGTCAAAATATCTGAAAGGGGCTGGAACTGCCTCAACTTTTCTGCCTGATGCTTATGTCAAAATTAAAGAAAGTTGCTTTTGGCACTTGCTTTCCATGACTTTTTTTTTAATTACATATGTGGGAATTAAATTGACATGTTTTTGGTGCTGAAGGAAAAAATGCCTCTACTTGATATGGAAAGTTGTTTGTTGTTTGGTTTTTTTTTTATAGGAATAAAAGCTATTTTATCTGGATCAGATATAAATATGTCACTTCACATTTTTGGTTCAGTTATAAAATTTTAAAAGATAAAGATTTGTGTCAAGTACAGATCCACCCTGATTAAAATAAGAAGACAGTCTGAATAATGAGATGGACATTTTATGGTTTTGCCTCATTTATGTAAAATAAATGGTGACCTAGGGAAAAAGAGGGAATGGATATTTAAAAAAGGTACTACCTTGGATCAGAGATCTCAGATAGTCAAGGGCTGTGAATCAGTGTTTATTAAAACAAAGGTAAAAAACCTGCTGATCTTGGCTGGCAAGAACAGGATGGTCTTTTCAGCAGCAGGTGCCAGTTTTTGGACTTCCATCATTGACTGTGCTGTTATGTGTCATGAATCACTAGTGGGATTACATCATCCTACATCTACAGCACTAAACAGAAAGTGCTAGAAATGTTTGAAGACAAGCACCCTTGATGTGCTATAAAACTGATGACATTATTTAAGAAAGAAAACTGGTAGGAACTAGTAGGAAAACTGTATTTTTAACTGAAGAGACATAAATGTAATGTTGCAACCTCTGAGCTAAATCCACATAGCAAACAGAAATAGTGTAGAAAGAGTTTACTTGGAGAAAATAGATCATTGAAGGCGATTTCTTTTTCCTTCAAATTATTTATAGTACAATTTTTTATTTATTTTTATGTTTTAGTATGTTTTCTGGGTACAGCAAATATTTATTGTGCTGTGAAACCCTGGGTATTCTCCCTTCGAGAATTCTGCTGGCAACAGCTGAAACATGCTGCAAGGCAGTTTAGATTTACACAATTTATACATTTAAGCTTTCCTCCAAAAGGTGTGGTCTCATTCTTCACTCACACATGGCAGCTTATTGCTGCTTCTTCACGTCTTCCTTGTTTGTGCTAGAAAAAGCTTTCGCCATCTATGGCAGGTGAATTGGTTCAGCACACTGCCTTTTGTTTAAAATGGCCCTACAATGCCAGAAGGTCTTAGAAGCAGCACTGCAGACAACACTGTAGTATACGGTGGTTAAATTGCTGTAGCAAGACTGATGAGACAACATCAGAGCCCACAGGTGATACAACACATTAAATCATTCTATGATTGTTTCTAAAGGTCAAAAGAGTATTTGTGGAGACCCATGGGCTTCAACTCTCCTTAATCTTGAGGTGCAAGAAAAAAAGAAGGATCAGAGACTGAAACAACTRATTTTCAGTTGTTTACTTTTCCAGATTATTTTTAATTTTGGAGCTTCGTAGCTGCTAAGTGCTTCAGCTCACTACATCAGTCAGAAACATCCTTCTTGTCATATTGAAGTTTTACTTATTTAAGAATCTCCCACATAAGGAAATATAATATTCTTCATGGAAAAAGAAACTACAATCGAAGTGGGCAGAAGGACCTCCAGGGCAATGACTTGCCAAATATCTCCTGATCTTTGTTGGTTTTAACCAGTAAATGGATTATGCTCTGTATTACTCTGAAAGAAATACATTAACATAATAATGAATTTAAGTGTACCTCTGCATCATGCTTCATTTAAAAAAAAATGTCAGTATAAAGACTTATATCATGAGCTTGTTACTCTCAGGCTGATGATGAATGAACTCATGTAACACTGCTGAAGGTGGTTCATCTCAGCTGTGAATGTAAGTATATAATAACATTTGGGTAACCAAATTTTCTTGCAGAATATTAATTTTAAAAACAAAGGAATGGATTTATTCACTTTATGAAAGACTAAAGATGTGAAAGCTTATTCTTTTAATATATGAAATATATGAAAATATATGAAATAGTCTTTAATTCTTAGCAGGGGAAAAAAGCAACATTTTAATCATAATCTTTTTGTTTCTTTCACATCTGGCTACCCAAAGATTAAAAATGAGAGACAGTTTTTTGTCAAAATTTCAGACTCTCACATGAAAATTTCAAGTCTACAGGAAAACCTGTTTTCTCTAAAAAACCTCAAAACCATTCTGATAAGACCAAGTCTAATGATCTGTATATTCAGTTATTGAAAATCTGTTGTATACCATAACTGTAAAGTTAAATGAGGAATTTTAAAACTATTTTAAATTGAAAGCTATTTATTTTAAATTGTTTACATTTAGGTATCCTAATGATACCCTGCTATAAAGCAAAGTTTAAAGATGCAATTTTCACAACTTTTAAGGGATGTACACATGCAGTTCCCACAACTTTTAAATTCTTCCTGTGGATTTCACCATTTCACAAAATTGTAATAAAGATATTTGCAAATATATGGAGATTGCAAGGCAAGCACACTTTTTGTGASATTTAAAAAAAAAAAACCCTGAACTGCTGAGGCATTTCTTGTTGTCTTCATCCTTGGCTACCTAAATGCCATCAAAATTATGTCTCCAAATCCCTTAGGCAGTTTTTAACATCAACATTTAATTTCCCATTTTTCTGTTTCACATCACAATTCAGTCGTTTAAGATACAACAAATATAAATATATATAAAATAATATATAAAAAAATCCCAACTGTAACAGAAAAATAAACAAAATTATCCTTCTAAAAGTCTTCAGAATACCCTCTCCCCTTACTTCAGAGCAATCACAGCAGTTTATATCCCTTCTGCAATCACAACCCTGTATTTTCATACTACCAAAGTGGAGTTGTATCACAGATTCAAACTTTATTTTGAAAATCTTTGCAATATCCTGAGATGTCATTCAAATTAATATAATTGGAATAGTAGAAATAATTTCTTCTTTATGAATCTGTAGCATACCTCCAATCCRTTTTCCTGATCAGCTTTGAATACTGCTTTTAGGAATTTCTACATCTGACAGCAAAAAAAGTTGAACATATAACAGAAGTCAAATTATAGGCTATGTATAAAAAAAAAAAAACACCTACGGATAAACATGTTTTGAACGAGCTGTTCTACAAAATTAAGACGCAGTGTGTTATGTTTACTGGAAGCATATGTTTATGTTTTCTTCCAGCACTGGAACAAAAGTTTTGGGAGATTCAGATAACAGCTCTTTCTTCTCTTGTAATGCATGGTTGCACCATTTTTTGATGTGATGTTTTTTCCACGCCTGTTCACTCAGAAAATTTTTCTGCTTGCAACAATATATACGAGAAGCTTTGTGGCTGACTGCCACAAATTCTTTTACTTTATCATAATATTAGCATGGGCAAAATTAATGGTCCTTTATTTCAAGCTCCAAGACAAACAGCCTTGTAATGGCAAGTATTTAARTAAAATAAAATGATAGATTGCATTTCTGTTGTAATTCTTTGAAGAGGATTAAAACTTTATTTAGAAAAAGACCACAGATTTTGACAACTGCCTGTAACCAATTACTCCTACAACATCACAAACTTTCATTTCATGGAAAAGGGTTCTCTAAAAGATGTTTCACTGATAAATTTTTAACTTTTCTGGATGTTTTAGTCTACTTAATATAAACTTGAATGTATCTTAAAATGTAAGATATTTCATATTATTTCGTAACAAAATAGGTATTGTTAGTCATATAGTGAAACATTTAGCCAACTTTTCTTCTTTACTTGGTTACTTTGGGGAGAAAAAAAATAGTGTTTTCAATCCTGGGACCTCAATAGGGAATGTTGCAGAAAGCATTGAAAACATCATTGGGAAAATTTTACCAAAATAAGACTGTCCTTTGAGATGAACCAATAAACCAAATCAACTCCCTCAAATATCTTTCAGTTCTAAAAAGCAAAATACGCAGGGAAACCTGAGATTGTCTTAAAATGGGGGCTGCCATGATCTGCTGCCTGAAGAGGTTATTTCCTTGTGCAGCCCTCTGCATTTTATTCAGAGGTTATCTTCCTATAACAGGAATAAGAGAAGGATATGCGTGACTGTCTTCAGTCGTTACCGCTTACAGCCTGGTGTGTTATTTTAAAGCAAAATGGATGGCAGTTTGTTTTAATGTGCTGGGCTATGAGTTACAGTAGTCAGAAAGCTGCTGAATACTTGATTTATCCACTTGTTTTATGGGCATTACCTCTGGCATCAGGATAAAGGTTAGCTGATGGCAGTAACACCTTAAACCACTATCATCAAYACAGCTTGATAAGATGCTTATAAGAAAGAAATACAGAGTTGATCAGGCTTATAAGGTATAAGTCTCCTTATTATTTTCTTCTGGTATATCATTCACACTGATGATACATTCACAATTTTTTTGAATCCTAATTACTTTTGATTTCTGTGGAACCTGATTGCTCCTTTTTTCCAAACTCTCTTTCATGTGTTTTTTTTTTGTTGTTTTGTTTTGTTTTGTTTTGTTTTTGTTTGTTTGTTTGTTTGTTTATCTATCTCTTCTATTTATTATTCTTGAGATTTATGTTATCTAATGTTAAATGTCTCAAAGATGTAAGCAGAACTTTGAGCTGGTTTCTAGTTTCCCATTTTAGACCAGGGGGAGATAATAGGCGCTCTGAAAGGGATGTATCTATCTGAGTCACAGAAAGCTATCTAGATAGATATGACTGTGGACATATGGGTGACAAATGCCTTTGTGGGAGGCAATTGAAAACCATGTCAGATATCCAAGGTTATCTCAAATGGTATTAGACAAATATGTGGGGCAAAAGCTTTGAGTCCAGATTCTTTAGCTTAATGGTTATGGAACATCAAGAAAATTCTGCAGTTTTCTTATGGGTCTGTCTCAGTATTTTGCATTAAATATTCTCTTTTAAAAAAAAAACAAACACCAAAAACAACAAAACCAACTTAAACTTGCTTTATTTTGCATAGTGGAGTTCAGGGAGAATGAAAAGATAGGTCTGAATTCTCTCAGAAAGGGAAGAGAACAGAAATTAGGAATGTCATTTTTTGAACAAGTGCTCTAAACTATAGGAATGGATGAAAATGAAGTGAAAAGAGAGGAGACAGCCTTCTGTAATTTTTTGTTTACATCTTGCAAAGACACAGGTCCCAAAGACCTTCTTCAAAACTGCTGGATCCAGCAGCAGTTTGTCAGGGAACATAACAGTTTGTCAGATAGAACCTCAGGTATGATTTCAGGATGGTTTTAGGTAGGTAGGTAGGTAAATAGATAGACAGATAGATGCCAGCTTGTGTACCTAGATGGTTTTTGCAAGAAAACCACTTGCCTTGCCTGTCTCTGAGTGCGACAGTTGCCGCTCAGCTCCGAAATTATTGTATTGAGGAGAATTCTGAGCCTGTATGAGAAATCCTTCCTCTCCACATTTTTTTTAAATACATATTTCCCAGTCCCTTTTAGAATGCATTTGGTTTAGTTATTGTTAGAAGCAAAGAATGAACTAAATCTGAAGTTAGCAGAGAGAACTTAGTTGGCTTCATACAGTCACCAAAACTACACAGCAAACTAGAATCATAGAATCATAGAATCATAGAATCATTAAGTTGGAAAAGACCTTTAAGATCAAGTCCATCAAGTCCAACCGTCAACCCAACACCACCATGCCCACTAAACCATGTCCTGAAGTGCCACATCTACGTTTTTTGAATGTCTCCAGTGTTGGTGACTCCACCACTTCCCTGGGCAGCCTGTTCCAATGGTTGACAACCCTTTCGGTGAAGAAATTTTTCCTAATATCCAATCTAAACCTCCCCTGGTGCAACTTGAGGCCGTTTCCTCTTGTCCTGTCACTAGTTACTTGGGAGAAGAGAYCAACACCCACCTCGCTACAACCTCCTTTCAGGTAGTTGTAGAGAGCGATAAGGTCTCCCCTCAGCCTCCTCTTCTCCAGGCTAAACAACCCCAGCTCCCTCAGCYGCTCCTCATAAGACCTGTGCTCCAGACCCTTCACCAGCCTCGTTGCCCTTCTCTGGACACGCTCCAGCATCTCAATGTCCTTCTTGTAGTGAGGGGCCCAAAACTGCACACAGTATTCGAGGTGCGGCCTCACCAGTGCCGAGTACAGCACTAGTAATTATTCTTCACTAGTAATTATTCTTAATGCATGTATTCAGATATTGCTTCAGGATAGTTTTATGTATTATGTCATCATGCATACATATTTGGATCTAAATGGATAGGAATTAGAAAATAAATACATTTTCAAAATGTATTAGCAAYCAATGCCAACCTTGTGTCTTGGTTTTCTTGGACATGTTGTCCTTTTCTGCTTGGACACGTTGCCTGACAACTCTCCTTTTCCTTCCCCACCAGGAATTCAGCCATTTGATTAGGTTTTTTGAATGCCAGGGTATGGCAGCAGAAGCAGAAGCAGCAGCTTTGCTTGGGCTCACTGACCTGTGGCCATTTCACGATCCCAGATCATTTGCACAGCTCATGTGCTGTATCTGTCACATCAGGAATAATTGTTCATCTGCTGTAGGACAAGTAAAAATACACAGGAGGCCTGACAGTAAACCACAATGCCCTCTGAATGTATTATAATGAGTTAGCAGTCTTTTTGAAGTGTTCTGGATGTGTTGGATCATTACAAATGTACCTCACAATGAGTGAGCTCATATTTCTGTTCAAAGACATAAATATTGTCACCTTAAAAATATTGACTGCTCAGTTTAAATTAATATTGTGTACATGTGTAGATACGTATGTGTATGCATGTGGACCACATGTAAAGCATATGACCTACGTTGTCCCATAGTCCAGTTCCATGGAGCTGTATTCCAGGTTGTTACATAGTAACTTTGATTTATTGAGATTTGAGTTTTTGGAGGTCTGTATAAGCAAAWTTTTTTTAAATTGCCATTGTTTGCTACACTGCATTTGCTTTCATTTTTAAAATTGTATTTAAAGGAAGTTCTAGTTGTCACTGATGATTGTGGTCATTAAAGCCTTTCCAGTATATTCCTAGAAATTTGGTTTCATTTTCCATAATGCTTTCATATTTATGTCTGTCTAATGATCATATAAATGAAGTGTAAAAACATTAGTTTCCTTCAGAACATTCTGCTACTTTTGTGGTGGTTTTTCCTTATTTTTAAAACTCAGCAAATATTTGTTGATAAATAATTCCACATTTTTTTTCGTGGAGGAAAAATCACATTACATTGATTCCAAAAAAGATAAAAAAATAGATAGAGATGTTGCAAGCAATCACCTTGTTCTGTTCATATGATTGCTATTTTGAAGAAAATCTGGGGTTTTTTTAAACATAGATAAAAACAAAGAAGGAGAACCTCTCCAACTCAAACATGCCATTACAAATTTTAATTTTGTCTGGAGTTTTTATACTGTGAGTACAGGAAAGATAATGCAAAAGGCAGAGGTGAACTGAAACAATGTTTCCACTCCAAAAACTAATTACTTGTTTGGTTGGTTTTTTTTCACCTAGTTCAAAGATATATATACATTGTTTCATTTTACTAGGTGTAAAATATGCCAAATTTGATGAACTTCTGTACACATTGAAGAGGTCATCTGTCAGATAGAAGTCTGTGACAGAGCTGACTGTTCAATGCTGCTGGGTTTTCACTTTTTTTTTTTTTTTTTTAGAAAATGAAGTTTCACATCTGTAAATCTTGATGTGGAAAGTACTTCCTTTTAGCATGAATTTGGTTGCCCAGCTCTGTTAATGGGGTAAGAAACAGGGTTAACATTCTTCTAGGATTTAWCCTCTTTGCTATACTTCCATGTGATTTTTGTTGGCTATATAGTTACCACCTCTTGTAATTGCATTCTCAGGCTACTAGGTCTGGTCACAAATTTATGTTTAAAACATAATTCAGAACTTAAGTCAGAACTATGTATTTTACCAGGAAGTAGGGAGGGGGGAAAAAAGAAGCCTATTTATTACAAAACAATAAAGCTTTTTGTTGCCTTGGTTTTTGAATGAAAGGCAACAACTTTGATACATAAAGATACATATAATTTTAAATGCTCTGTCATACAAGGACGTTAATAATGATACCTAATTTCAGGCATGATAGCCTGTCACTGCTAAAGTCAGTGGGTGTTTTGTCATGGGTCAGTGAAGTCAGGACTTCAAGACTCATCTCTCACCCCTTGGCCTAGCTTTCAGGGACTCACACAGGAATGCAATTAGATTCAGGACAGCAGAATAACTTCTTTGTAAAAAACATCTGAAATTGGAGATGACAGTCTTTGATTTTGTTCAAATGCCCCGGACCATATTGAAGTAAGCTGGTAAAACTGGTAAGTGTCCAAACACCTTCTCACTGACCATTGAATGTGGTATATGGAACAGTGAGGTCTTGTTTTGCTCATCTTTTTATGGGTTATCTAGCCAAACTGGGGAGTATAGCCACTTTACCAGCCCAGAACAGCAGGTTGCAACCATGATGTCTGGGAGCAAGACTGCTGCTCCATGTTTCCTTGAAAACATGAGTGCAGGAAAAGAAGAAAAGATTTCTTTTAAAATGTTTTGCATAGATCATAGAATCATAGAATCATTAAGGTTGGAAAAGACCTCTAAGATCATCGAGTCCAACCATCAACGCAGTACCCATGCCCACTAAACCATGTCCCGAAGCACCTCATCCACACGTTTTTTGAACACCTCCAGGGATGGTGACTCCATCACTTCCCTGGGCAGCCTGTTCCAATGCCTAACTACCCTTTCAGTGAAAAAATTTTTCCTAATATCCAATCTAAACCTCCCCTGGCGCAACTTGAGGCCATTTCCTCTCGTCCTATCACTTGTTACTCGGGAGAAGAGATCAACACCCACTTCTCTACAGCCTCCTTTCAGGTAGTTGTGGAGAGAGCGATAAGGTCTCCCCTCAGCCTCCTCTTCTCCAGGCTAAACAACCCCAGCTCCCTCAGCCGCTCCTCATAAGACCTGTTCTCTAGACCCTTCACCAGCCTCGTCGCCCTTCTCTGGACACGCTCCAGCACCTCARTGTCCTTCTTGTAGTGAGGGGCCCAAAACTGAACACAGTATTCGAGGTGCGGCCTCACCAGTGCCGAGTACAGGGGCACGGTCACCTCCCTACTCCTGCTGGCCACACTATTCCTGATACAGGYCAGGATGCCATTRGCCTTCTTGGCCACCTGGGCACACTGCCGGCTCATGTTCAGCCGGCCGTCGACCAGCACCCCCAGVTCCTTTTCCGCYGGGCAGCTTTCCAGCCACTCTTCCCCAAGCCTGTAGCGTTGYCTGGGGTTGTTGTGACCGAAGTGCAGGACCCGGCACTTGGCCTTGTTGAACCTCATGCAATTGGCCTGGGCCCATCGATCCAGCCTGTCCAGATCCCTCTGCAAGATAGTTGACCTCTCAACCGTCTGAAATACCATTTAGTTTCTGGTATTCACCTCTCTCCTCTTCTGTTTAAATTATGGCCAAAGGCTTTAGACTTTGTTCAGTTCCAAATGTCATCTTCAATTTGTAGACTTCTGCAGGGTATCTCCTTTGACATAATTATATTTTTATATTGAAATGTTTTTCATAGAAACTCCATTTTTCAAGGTTTTATTTAGCCAGCTGCAATTTAATTTGCATTAGATTTTATCCTGGTACAAATGCTTGTTTACCTACTATTATTTATCTACGTGCCTATATCTACAAATCCAGAACACATGTTTGTATAGCATTGAAAAGGAGTCTACATTTATGAAATAACCATACACAAAAATATTTGAAGTATCATAGTTTTGATAATTGTCTTAGGTACTTCAGAGTAGAATTCTCCTCAAGCCTAAGCATATTACTTTGTATATGATTTTTTAACTGAATAAATTGTAATTATAAGGTTAAAAGGTATGAAGCCTGTAGGAAAAGTGGCTTAACCCCCTTCTGGAAAATGTGTTTTATTAATACAAGAGATGTTCTAAAAATATGAGAGGAAATTGGAGTAAATTCCACTTGATTTATATTTAGGCAACTACTACAGAGAGAACGAACCCTTATTTTCTACTTTTTCTTTTTCTTTTGAGAATAGGACATTTGGCTCAAATAATTTAATAAGCCTTCATGAGAAAAAGTGAAAAACTGCCAGCTGAATCTTATCTTGATGAATCTTTCAGTTAATTTCCAGCAGATTTCCAATTATGTCCTGTAGCAGTACTCTAGTCTTATATATTTTGTTTGATCTTCTCCTCTAATTGGATGAGAGTGAGGAATGTGAATTTATAAATAAAGGTCTGTATTACAGTTTATGCTGAAAGGTAAGGAGCCTAAAAATGTGTCKTTAAGCACATATAAAACAGCCCCCACGAACTGAAATTAACTGAAGCATAGATCTATGGATTCAGCAGGTCTCTTCACAATGTGTTTACTTATGTGGGTGCAGGCATCCAGTTCCTGTGTGTGCTTTCTGATCTGGCTGGATATGCGTCTAGGAGCCCCTTGGGCATGACTTTCAAAAAGACATAGTAGCTTGGTTAACCCAGCTATACAGCATCCAGAAATGTCTGGTGGTTTCTTCAGGCTGGTTGGAAGCATCAAGAACAGCCTGAGCCTTCCTGCATAAAAATGAACATGGAGGAGCAAATTCATTCAAAAGGCTACCTTGGACTTTCATCTTCTCTGTAGAAGTCATTCTTTACTTTGCCAACTTCTCTCAGTATCTCATAATTATAAGTATAACCAGCTGGTCAAAAGAGGGGATTATCCTGCTGTATTTAGTGTTGGTGCGGCCTCACCTGGAGTACTGTGTGCAGTTCTGGGCCCCACAATTTAAGAAGGATGTAAAGGTCCTTGAATGCATCCAGAAGAGGGCAACAAAGCTGGTGAAAGGGCTGGAAGGAACATCCTATGAGGAGCAGCTAAGGACTTTGGGCTTGCCTAGTTTGGAGAAAAGGAGGCTGAGGGGCGACCTCATTGCTCTCTACAGCTTCCTGAGGAGGGGACGTGGAGAGGGAGGTGCTGATCTCTTCTGCCTGGTATCCAGCAACAGGACACGTGGGAATGGTTCAAAGCTGCACCAGGGGAGATTTAGACTGGACATTAGGGACCATTTCTTTACTGAGAGGGACAAACACTGGCACAGGCTTCCTAGAGAGGTGGTCGATGCCCCAAGCCTGTCAGGGTTTAAGAGGCATTTAGACAATGCCCTTAATAACATGCTTTAACTTTTGGTCAGCCCTGAGGTAGTCAGGCAGTTGGACTAGATGATCGTTGCAGGTCCCTTCCAACTGAAATAGTCTATTCTATTCTATTCTAGTTGAGATACTAGGATTGTGGCACAGTTTTTGCCTTCTGTGCAAAATATATCTATGAATATTCCTTGACAAAATGAACACAGGCTATACAAACAATGCAAATGAGGTTAGTTTAAACTTGCTACAAAGTCATGTCCTCCACAAGCTCCAACTGTGATTATGGATACAAATTTTAGAAGCCATCTCCACTGGACTTTTTACAAACTTTACTGTGCTGTTTCAATTTTTTCTATTTTTTTTTTTCCCCTCCTGTGCAAAGCAAAACCACTGATTTAGTTAAAATTAAAATCCCTCTGATGATAGATATACGAGGGTTTTTGTGGAAGTCTCAAGAGACTTGTTTGTTAAAGGGATATTGCTTTAAAAGTGATACTCTACTGTGTAACTGTCAGTAAGAGATGTGCAAACCTTATCTTTTTTTCATTTCACAGGGTCTGTGGTATATTTCTTATTTTAAGCTTGTTTCAATAATATTATCTAAATATATAATTGTAATATCAATTTTAATTGAAACTGCAGAGTTTTATTTATTTTGTATATAATAATCYGAGGTCTTACTTCAGTGGAACTTAACCAAAATTAGGAATTCCAAAGATGGGAATCACTTCCATATTAAAAATCTTAATTTAGATGCCTATGTGCATTATGTCCCCACATAGGTTTGTAGTATCATTTAGGATGCCCTAAAGTGTTTGAGATATCTGCGTGGAGCTGGTAGGTAGGATATAGGCTCCATGAGAAATCTGCATTCTTTGGAAGAGACACCATCTAAGATTTCAGTATGTTGTGGGCAGCTGACTGAAAGCATCAGTCAATACCAGTAACAATTTGAAAACCTACACATATAAGCTGACGTTTCTAGTCTATGGTGAGCAGGATCACTCCCTCACTCCACTGCCTGCATTTATTAGATTTTCATTTTCTCTACCAGGAGTTTGGACACTTGAGTACCTCCTAATAGATGCCCTCCTATAGCCACATATTTTTATCTTCATCAGGAGCTGAATTGCACTACAGGGTTCAGCTTTCTAAAATGGGTGCTTAGTATTATTTTATGTTCTGCAGTGATACCCCGCCTAAGTGTGGGAGCATCATAAATCTTGATTCATATTTTCCAGCCCGATTTGCCAGACCTCAGAGACCCAGGAACAACTTAGGACTAGATGTCTATGTTTAGGTTACTGAATCATGCCCCATATATCTGTAGTCTCAACCATCGATGAAAAGTTTTGCTGCATAAGGAATCTGATGAACCTGACACCAAAAGAATGCCATTTGTGTGGCTTTCATGAAAAATTGTAGCTCAGACCTTCACCACTTCTTACTGATGTCTCAACTTCGCAGCAGCAGTGGAACAAATAAAGTCTTACACAGACTTGTTCATGTGTCTTGGTATTCACCAACTGGCATGCTGTGATACCTTAGTTTATTTTTATATTGCAGGAGATTTTCAGGTTGTTTCCAGAGCTGCTTATCTTCCAAGATCAAACAAGAACAGATGCATCATCCTGACATAAATCAGACTGAACTGATTCAAAAGAGTAGTGAACTTCTTGGCAAACCTCGTTTTGTTTTTCTGTTATCAATGAAAACTTCTTGTAAGTGAGATTTGTACAGGTTGAGGTCTCAGTGCAAACTTTTTCCACAGTACCATCAAAGCTAGCTCAGTAAGAAACAGAAAAGGGACAATCATTCAGTTGTGAAAGAAAAAGGAGATGAGAGACAGTTGCTTCAGAATGGGAATGTTTCATTTTTTTCTCTTGTTTTTTTACAGATATAATAGATTATTAATTTACTCCCAGATTCAAATCCTCCTTGGATTTTCCTTTGGTCGTATGCCTGTGCATATGAATCTGTGCAAGAAAGACGTTCCAAATAGTGAACTGAAAATGAAGGGATGGACTGCATAGAGAGTCTGCATGAATTACCCAATGTGTGGACAGACAAGGAGACGACAGCAGGTTAAAGCCAACAGTTTTAAGAGTACCTTATGGACTTAATTACTGAAGTTCAAAAAGTCTTCAAAAGCCAATTAGAACTGCTATTTGTAATAGCTAAAGCAATTAATATGGAAATATAGCAAGAATGAGCCTTTTAGTTTGAGGACCCYGAGGAATTCTTTGTTACAGGTCTTCCAAATCACTTTCAGAAATTTGGAAAGAAAATTGAACAGGGATTTCCTGCTGTTGTGTAAGATAAACAGAACATTTTTCTGCATGGGTAACACATTGTAGTTGCAACACTCCATAGTGAAATCTCATATCTGAGTGAAACAAAATGTTACAGGAAAGGAATAACCGAAGACTACTAACATTAGTCATTAGCTAACAGCACATTTGAGAATCATTTACACTGGGAGATGATTATTGTCTTTTAATAACCTTATTAAGGCACTATCAGACAGACAAGGGCTCCTAAAGTGGGAAAAATAGAACATTTAATTCCATCTATTTGGAAACTAGAGTTAGTAGAGGTAATGATGGAAGGATGTGTTTTTGCTGTATCTAAGCAGTAATACAAAGTGTTTATTACTTTGTCTACAGCAATATAATTTTTAAAAAAAGTCTGATAAAGAATCTCATTATTGTCTTTGTAACCTCAAATGTATTCCAGATTTGATGTCTGTTACACTATCGGGTACTGTGGCAGCAGAAATAGAACACTATTAATAGAAATGCATGTAAGTTAATTTCAGAAAAGGTCAGAGGTCTCTCCATAGATATTTCCATCTTCCTTTTCAGATTAAAGTTAAATACATTCTTTGAAGAACTCTGTGAAAGACCTTCCAGCACTCAAATGCAAAATGAAGACATAAGGCATGCCACAGTATGTATTTTTTCAGGTATCTCTTTCAGTGAATCTATTGGATGCGTTGTCTGAATAAAATATATCAGCCTCTGTCTAATCTATGGAAGCAAAGGTAAATTGTATCTTTCACTATAATCAGCTAGTATTTTCCAGTATGATCTGTAGGTTTCATCATTTGCTGAGGTCTACATGAGACTACAATGGCACATGCATATATCCAAAGGAACACTTACAAGAAAACACCAAAAGGAATTAAAAAATCCACCCTTCCTGACAAAATCCAAGATATCATATACAGTTAATTGGATTCAGTGCATACCTTGGATTTCTGTTAACTTGAGTGTGTTTGGGCAAATGTCGTTGGTTTATCTAACTTAGCACAATACCTTTGGACAAAAATGGTCCACATCATAGTAACATTTTTCCGTACTTGTCTTATTACTTCTTGGAAAATCCCCTCTTTTAGGGTTTCGGTATGCTCCTAGTCATGGAGATGTAGTTTATACTTCGGACATTTGGCCTGTATGAAAAGATTTCTGTCTTTGAATGATCTTCAGGGTGAGTCAGTGACTAGCACCAAAACAGAACTGTTATTAAAGGAAAGATTACCTCCTTTCAGCACTGAAAAGCATATATGAAATATGCATGTAAAATAAATATTAAATGGTTTTCCATAAATATGGACATATACATGTTTGCATGGTGTCAGAGCATGTTTGAGAAATCACAAATAAAATTTGGATCTAAAAAATAGTTTCCCTGCAAACTATGTGTGTTTCAAATGCAGGCAAACCCTATATTTAATCTTTCCCTCATTTTTTGGCATATGATCTAATGTTCTGTTCACTATTTTTGTGAGAAAAAATAGCTCACCAATACAGCCATTAGGGTTTATATCACCTGAAGATTTGGCTCATTTTTCTGTGTTCTTGCTGTGTTTCACTGATTGCTTTAGCAATATTTCCTTCTATTCCACTGACCACCTTTGTTTAACCATCACCGTTCAAAGCATACAGATGATAATATGAAGCTCCCAAAAGAATTAAAAAAAAAATTCCCTTGGCTTCCCAAGATCTTGATCTGTCCAGGTCAGTGTTCTCAGTTTTGATGTGGAACTTCAGGACACCTTTATTAGACCTGTTCCCTGCTGGTGGAACAGTCAAGTATTAATTGCACCAAAAGTACTAAGTGTGACCTGACAGTCTGTTGCTTAAGACRCATACCTGGGATGAGAAATCCTCGCTGCACTGCACTATTTTTTGAACCTGCACTAAATACAGAGATTGGAGGTTCCAGTGTAAATCACATTCTGCCGGGGATACTATTTTCATGGGAGATGTGCATTTGAATCCCCTGATCCCAAAGAAGGAAACCCACTGCAAGAGAAAATACCTAACCACTGAATTACTAGTTAAAACCAAAGRATATTACATTTCGTTTAGAAGTTTCCTGTGAAGAGAAAGAACTGACTCCCTGTTGAATTTTTAAAGAAAGAGCTTAGGAGCCTAACTAAAACAGATTCAGTAGTTTCTGTGCTATATGGAGGGAAGCTTTAAATTAGGTACAGATACCTTTTGTATTCCTCTCTCAGCATTTTTCATTAGTTTCCTTGAGATATTTACCCATTTATGCTGGCACTAATGTATTCCATCCGTTTTGTGTGCCTAACTCTTCATTTACTACATAGCTAGGTTAGTTGTCTTCCTCAGGGTTATGAATTCTTCCAACTGCCCATGTCCCATTGTCAACCTGTTTTCAATATGGATCCTGTGTTTACTTCCCTAATATCAATGGGAACAGGAACGAGATCTAGGGATGTTAAAAAATACAGTGATTTCTGACAGCGAAATAAGATCTTTCCTCAGCTTTTCTATGCTGTCTCTGTACTAGCATTCAATGGTCCTACATATCTGCTGTAAATATAAACCAGACGCTGAACTGGCTCATGTTAAAAATAAATCTCAAAAAAGGGATATTTTTTAGTAGGATTATTCTATTTGAACTCAAGCTCCATGAACTGCTACAGCGGTGTGAAAGTGATTGCAAACTACAGACCAGAGTAAGAATGGAGAGCCAAGGGGAAGCAAAGAGGTGGGAACTTTTCACCTGGCTTTGCAGCCAAAGTCAATATTTGACAGAACTTTGGCAACAATCTCTTTTTCTCTGCAATGGGTGGGTGCTATCGAAAAATGTCCATATAAAAGAAATTTAATCTATGATCCTTGTCCTTCAGCTGGTGATGATTTAACATACATCTGCAGAAGATTTTGATGTAGTTAAATCTCCTAATTGTGCTGTGGTGCACCAAGTCCAATTCCTACTAAGGTGAATTGGTACTTCTTTTATAAACATTTCAGATGTATATTGAAGCCCCTTTTGTCAACTCTGAGGATTTACTTGATCCAGCTGGTAGCATCTGGAAATAAAGGATTGAGCAGTTGTGGACATTTGGGATTACTCTTCCAATGTCTTTTATGAACATGAAATCTTGTAATTCTGGCTAAATTCCAGGAGATGGTTGGGTAGTCTGCAAATATTAAATGTATTTTTTTTAAAAATTACATGACTCTGAAAATCTCATTGTGTTGTTCTAAATTATTGCAGCAAACAATTGTCTGAAATCATTGCATGCACATAATTAAACATGAAAAATAAGCTAACAAGGTTTCTGAAATTCCGTATGTTCTGAAATTATTATATCTAAAGTAGCATCAATAACAAGCCATAAAATCCAAACAGGATACATATCCTCTTGATATAGATTTCAAATGGGTATTTTGAGAGGGAAAAGTCTGGCTGCAGTTTAAGGGAAATACTGCATTGTAGCCCTATATTATACTGTTCTCAGTATAGAACATCTGGACCATCCCATCTCATATCCTATCATTATACAGTTTATTTGACCTATATTTGGCTCAACATTAATTCCTGGCACTTCTGATCTTGGTTATGCAATACAGTATGCTGTCAGAATATGGTAAGAGCTTACAACAAAAGTTGCACCTGGGGTTTGAAGAAATCTCAGTAGTGGGTATTGTAACATAGTTTTATGTTTATAAGCTGTAACTCAATCTAATGTTTCTAGATGAGAGCAGCTAGAATATGCCAGACAAACTTTACTGAAGGAATGGAACAGCTTAAGCTGATTGTTTTCCACAACAATGTCACATTATAGATATTCCCACTATATTTATCTATCTTAATTGCCAAGTTAACCTTGTATCCTTTGAACCACCTCTAATACTCTGTATGAAGGCAATGATCTTCACTGATGAGATGGTGGAGCAGGTTAGTCATAATGCCTGCAGTGGGAGAATACAGCCAAAACGTCACTTTGGAAACACACAGATATTTTCACATTTTGAAGCCAATGCAAAAACTCTTCTGCTCCCTGCACACCTCACGGTAAATAACATTCTGAAGAATGAAGTTTCCACCTGTATTTACAATGAAATATGAAAAGTGAAAGTCTAGCTAAGCTGCCAAAATGTATATACAGCAGAGGGATAAGCCAATCTTTTATGAAATTCATTGCACCTATTTTACAGTGATTTTGTGTTAGAATATGCATTATCCTGCACAACACTACCTGTGGAAAAATCCAATCATAAAATTTGGTGAGATGCAGCAAAGAAGATAATCTCTATGCTATCTATTCATATTTTCTATAAAATAATCCTCTTTATAGTAAATGAGTTCATGTTACCTCAGTTTTGTTGAATTTTGAAAATTTAATTACTTACAATTATAATAGATCATATGCTGATCACAGCTTCATAAGGAAGATGGAAAAACTTGAGACAAATTTTTTTTTCAACAGTGTTGAGAACATTTACAAATGATTTAACACATTTTCTGGTAAAGAGTACCTTTCCTAAAGATTAAAAATATCTGTTTTGTTATTTGCCTTCTGGATGGAGGAAAACARTAACTGTGGATATAAAAAATTATCAGACATGAAGAAAAGCTCTAATAAGGTATTCTGCAGTCTCCAAGCCACAAAAGAAATCTATATGAACTGCGATGAAGTCATTCATCAATACAATAAACTCCCATACCCCAATCTTTAAATTAGCATGCATGTAATCAAAAACCGAAACAAAGCATGCGGACTACAGGGGTTGGTTCCTTTTATATTGTTCCTGTGGCTTAGTGACCACTACCTCATATTTTGAAATAAATCAATTGTCCTCTTTCAGAGGGCACTTAAATAAATTTCGAGTAATATGAAATGAGAAGATGGATTATTCTCTAACCCTCATGAGCAATCAGCTTAAGCCCTGAAGACTAAAATGTGATTACTTACATCATTGTCTAAGCTTCCATAGCAACAAATTTTAATAATGGTTGTAAAGCTATCCAGTCATTTGTTAAATCCAGCCATCTAGATAACCTCCTGTGGAAAGTTTTCTCCAYGTGTTGATTATGCTCTGGGTTAGGAAAGATCTCCTTTTATTCATATTAAATTTACAGCTGTTTAATTTTATCACTTGTCCCCTTCTTTCCTATGATACAACCAAATTTGCTCTTATTAAAGTTAATGGAAGCTTTGCCTTTGAGAGTACCATTTGTAAGGATTATACATTTTTTTCCAGCTGCTTATTCTGAAATCACATATAAAGCTGTCTAGTACAAAGGAAGTTCATTTCTCTGAGCTTGATTCACAGGCTATTGAAATGATTGATTTCAATGGGGKTTGGATTAGATCCTTTTTCAAGGAATACTCAAGAAAGGTTCACACAAACATACTTATCTATCCTTTTCCTATCTCAGCTAAGAAGACATACTGGGGAGTTATGAATTTAAAACTGACTGAAGAATAGCAGCTTCAAACTTCAGCTACTCAGATACAGCAAAAAGGTGGTTTTCTTTTTTCTGAAAACTGCCAAAAATAAAGAAAAGAAGGAGAAGTTATTGAATCACTTCATGGATGTGAATGAGGTAAAACATGTCAAAGATGGTTGTGTGGTCATTTGATGTCCGAGTTCTCTGCTTCACAAAACAAATTGTAATATTTTATCCTGTAACTTCAACCATGTGAAGCCTATTTCTGTCCTTACTTGAAGAAAAGGAAATAGCCAGATCCTGTTAGTCACCAAAGTAAAATCAAGCTGAGCGTGACTCAGTGCCTCCACAGTGCACCAGCGTGTGATGTGACAAAACACAGTTAAATCATTCAGATATACTCTTTATTTCTCTCTTAATGAATGACATTCATTTTAGGGACATGAGGAATAAAATTAGTTTTCTGGTTAAAAAGGGCTGACATGAGCTAGTACAACCAAAATCTAGAGAGACAGCTGCATAGAGACTGGATCTGTGAATGAGAATTCCCAATGAATTTGGTAGGATTCTGCCAGTGTAAATAAAGTACATTTTACAAAATAAGCCTTCCGTGTTGGTGCTGAGTTTTAAATGATTCTTTATGGAGGAGGTTTGCAGAAATACTGTTGAAGCAAGAGCTGGATTCCTATCAGTTCAATCACTGTCTAAATGTGACTGTCCCAGTGCATACTCTTAGTCTGTGGCAATTGAACTACAACTTGATCCAATTTAACTCTCACTAAATAAAACTAATTTTCATTACCTTGAAACTGCTGACTGCTAAGCTATAAAGTCTTAGTAATGTCTTTACATCTTTGAGACGTAATTTAAAAAAATGGCCTAAATTATAAGAAACGTACAGAACCAGATAAGTAATTGTTTTGTTTTTCTCTTCCTGTCTCTTGCTTATTCTCTTTCTTTCCATCAACATATTTAATTCTCCATCTTATTTAAATATAGCTACACCTGGACTGAGCAGTGGGTGATTGCTGCAGTTGATGCCAGATTCTCGGGCCCTCGATTGGGCAGATTAGATCCCTGTGAAGCTTGCTCTGTGGCTGTTCACGGGACTGCAAGACAGTCACCTCCTGTGAGGGAAATCTATTCCACCTCAACATGGGATTGGGACAAATCTGAGATACACGCCAAGACCAAGGAGTTCAAAATTAAGAAACCTATTGGATACATCAACTTGCTTAAGAAGTCTACAGGTGTCTAGACATAAGTTAATGATAATATCATGAGTTAATATTACCTACACAGATTTGAAATATTTTGTTTAGTATTAAAATGGCAACATTTTATTATGAAAAATACCATGATTAGCTTTAATGCTAAGGCCACTTTGGTAATAAAACCTTGATCTTTTAAAGATTTTATTGCTCAGAACAGGGTTCAGATTGTGAAACACATAGCATCTGGTTCTCGGTTATTTGAAGAGCAAATATTATTTGAGGTGTTAAAACTATGAAACTCTTATCCTGAGTGATTTTGAAAACTAAATTCTTACCCATGGAATCATTTGTGAAGGTGATTTTTACCTCCCATGGGATAAATTATTGGTGTGGGTTACTGCATAAATGAACTTTCCTGAACTTTTTTTCAGCCAGGCTAGGGATATTAAGGAATCCTTTTAGACCTGTAGCGATGAAGTCTGGCTGTTTTCATCCAATTCTCCATCAGTCCATGGGCTTAATCCATGTCCTCTGTAGTCACCGGGAATTTTTCTAATACCTTAGATACATCTAATTACATCTTTTCCATAAACTTCTTAGTACGTAAAAATTATTATGGTGACAGAACTGTATCATAAAGGTGACACCATTCTCATGCCATAGTTTGAAGATGATACTTACAAAAATGCCTGGGCCAAATTGTAAACCTCTGCTTATTTCATAAAATAAATCACTGTAAAAATAATTGTATTATAAATAAACCTACATCTAGGCAAGAAATAATCTCAATTTAAATTAAATTCTATCTATAGGCCACTATAAATACTTAATTAACTTGGTAAAACTGCTTCATTTTTGTTCTCCTTTTTTAATTACTGAACCGTCATTCAATACTTTTTAATAAATAAGCTACGTAAGTTAAAACCAAAATTTTTAAAATTAAATTCCTCAGATTGTATAAATTGTCCTAAGTTCGTAGGTTTCAATAGGGCTTTGGCAATTTACTTTAGCTGAGGATGACCCTTAAGATGATCAAAGGTTCAATACATTCCTTTTCTACATGATTACAAGTTCACTGTCTTGTAACTACATAAGATAATTTTGAGCTTAAAGAGGGCTGAAGAAACAAAAAAGGCTTCTAGTTATTCTGGAGAAGATTTGATTTGAAGTTAATGATTCATTGTCAAAAACCTTTTTCTTTCATAAAAGTTRTTGTTCAGGAATTAACATGCCCAGGCTGACTAGGATGCTTGATGAAACCTGTGATATTTGACAGTGCTTTACATCCTGATTCTAGTAAAGAATCGTTATAAACGGATTGCTAAACCATGATTTAACAAAGCAAGCAGTATGAGAGAAAATATGATTTTATGATAAACATGCTTTCTTTTTTATTTCAATATATTCTTAATAATATTTTTTCTCCCAGACTCACACATGTTTTTTTTCTTTCAGTCTACACAATGCATTTAATAAAAAACACAATAAACTAATCTCTTCACCTTTTTAAGGGAAGAAATGAATGACACTCTTCACATATTGCCCTGAGGAACAAGTGAATGGGTAGCTCAGTACTTCAGTCCCAGAGGCTCTCATGGAGTCCACTTTTATCAGCAGAAGTTCTCAATCATCTTCTGTAACCTCTAGTTATGGTTAATTTTCCAAGCAACAAACTAAGAGCAAACATCTTGTCTGGCCATTTAGATGCTAAATCTTGAGAATTTTCCTCTATGAGTATCATACTCTGGAGAATTGTATTGCAAGAAGACATCAGCAAGATTAGCCAGCCAAAACTCAAAGTGCAGTGAGCTAATGGCAATGGTTCACCTATGGACTAGTTAGCTTTACTTGCTTTCTGTCCTGATAATAAACTGCAGGCATTCAGAATTTGTTTCTCACAAGACGCAGTGAATCTGAATTACCCCGAAGTATCTTTGCTTTATTTTTTTAAGAAACATTTAGAAGAAAGCAGTGATCAAAAAAGTAGGTGCTTGATTATATTTCTCTCTCTCTTATTTTATTTATTATTTTCTAGATATTTCTGTATTTATTTATATTATATATATTTACATTATTTGGACTTCAACATACAGATAGTAGATTATGGAGTATTTCAGGAAGAACTTAATGTGGTTTCCATAGTTTAATTTAAGTTGTCTMTCTAGTTGTGTTGAAAATTACGATACTAATGTTATATAGTTTAGAATTATTAACTATAAAACAAAAAGATAAAGAAAATTCAGTTAAGTAGTTCTTACAAAATAGTATCCATATTCTTTCTTTCCAAAATCTGTTATTTTTCTTCCATATTATTCACAACCTGTCATAGCATAAGGCAATAGAGCCAGTGAGTATTCTGTTAAAAATCAATCATTTCTGGGAAGTCATGCCTGCTCAAAGACCATAGCACTAGTTTTAGCAAGCCCAAATTCAAAATTCAGCACGGATGGTATTTTCTAGTACATTTGAGTGAATCSTTTATATTTTGACACACTATCTTTCAAACCAAGGTCTGTGTGTATATGAGAGTTTCAAAGCCGTCCTTCAGGCTTTAGTTACCTATTCCAAAGGCTTAAAACCCCTGGGCACAGAGTGAACGAATAGTCTTTAGTATTCTAATGATTTCTCACTGACTCAACAGATAAAGCTGAGTCTACCACCCTCCTGAGTTTGGAAGCACACTTTATACTTTCATAACCTCATGGGTCCACAGCTCAATAAACCCCAAATATATGATATTCTGGTACACACATTATTCAGGGTAGCCTGAGCAGCACAGAAATTGAGAAGAGTAAATGGGCAAGTACATTCATAAATGTTGAAGTGCAATTTGACTCCTAAAAGTCCATGTAAGTAGCTTCACGAAGTTCCATACTTACTGTGTCTCAATGATTTCCAGATTTTTATGAAGATGGTGTAGACGGTATGTAAAGTGAAGTCCTGCTACATTCAGTTTTGGTTTACTTCTAGAATGTTGCATAACAATATGATACACACTTAAATCTTTGGTAATAAATTAACAATCTATATGCATTTGGATTTACAAGCAGAAGACAGCTGAATCATAAGGATAGTGATTGCAAGTTTAGTAAGAAAATGTGAAAAACCCCCTGAAAAACACTGCTTCTTGCATCAAAATGCTGCCTTCAGAAATATAAAAATCTGCAAAGAGCAAATCCAGTGTTCAAACATTAATAGAATGAATGCTGCTGAATCCTTTGCACTATTTCACAGAAAACACCAACCACACACTGAAAGATCAGTTTTACTGTTTTGTTAAGTGCCATATGGTGCTAGGAAGATTATCAGTCTATTGTTAACCATCTTGAGAATACATTCTATGATTTTCAGGGGAAAAAAAACACATCTTGAATGAATAAAGCTGTTTAACTATAGCCTAGGCTGTAAACTGATTTATTGATCAAATGTTGATAATGTGATTAATTCCATCTTTGTAATTATTCATACTGATGTAAGTAAACAAGATTTGAACTTTCTTTTGTTTCTAGTTGGAGACAAATCCTTCTCACTTTATTTCATATCAGGAAAAGGAATTTTGTTTTCCAGTTCAAGAGGTTTCAAATATAGTGTCAGAATGAGACAGGTCAGAGCACAGGAAGTATACTTAGAGTATTCAGTTAGTCTACCCAGGGATCACAAGAAGATCCGAATGCTCTATTACTCTGATCCTGTTGAAATCAATGAAAAAATCATGATAATCTTGATAATATATCTATAGATCTGAAGCAAGGAAAATTATAGGCAATCTCCAGACAGCAAGCTTTGGCCCAAATGACACCCAAAAAATGGCATACTTGAAATCAGTTCTTGCAAGCAGGCTGGCAAATGACAGATTGTTATTTGAACAAAGAGAAGTGCAAAGTCCTGCACCTTGGGAGGAACAACCCCAGGCACCAGTACATCTGGAAAGCAAGTTGGCAGAAAAGGACCTGGGGCTCCTGGTGGACACCAATTTGAACGTAAGCCAGCACTGTGTACTTGTGGCAAAAAAGGCTAACGGTGTCCCAGGTTGCATTAGACAAAGCATTGCTGGCAGGCAGAAGGAGGGGATCCTTCCGTGCTATTCAGCACTGGTGAGGCCACACCTACAGCACTATGTCCAGTTCTGGGCTACCCAGTACAGGAGATACAGAGCTACTGAAGAGAKTCCAGCAAAGGGTCACAAAGATGATTAAGGGATTGGAGCACCTCTCCTATGAGRGAAGGCTGAGAGAGATGGGACTGTTTACCTTAGAGAAGAGAAGGCTCAGAGGGGTTCTTATTGATGTGTATAAATACTTGATGGAGGGTGCAAAGAAGATGGAGCCAGGTTCTTTTCAGTGGTGCCCAGTGACAGGACCAGAGGCACTGAGCACAAACTGAAACACGGGCAGCTCCCTCTGAACATCAGGAAACACTTTTTTACTGTGAGGGTGACTGAGCACTGGCACAGGCTGCTCAGAGCAGTTGTGGAGTCTCCATCTTTGGAGATATTCAGAAGCTATCTGGACATGGTCCTGGGCAACCGGCCCTAGGTGGCCTTGCTTGAGCAGGGGGATTGGACAAGATGGTCTCCAGAGGTCCCCTTCAACCTCAACCATTCTGTGATTCTTTAAAACCACACTGTTACTTTAGCTCTTTATGGTAAGTTCGAAAAGGACTTATCTAAAATGCCTCTAATATYTCATCAGGTACAAACTTCAAATTTTCTCTCAGTTCATGCTTAATGTAGTTCAAATAATGTGCTTTCCTTTTATATGTCTCCTCATTTACAGATTAATTATGGAAGTCGCTAGGAGTAAGGTTTACTCATGTAGGTTATCCTCATGGAAAATACAAAATTACACAAGTGTTTAGCCCTTAAGAAGCCATTAGGAAATAGTTGTCTTCCATAAAGTTTAGAAGAGTCACAGATAAAAGCTTTCTATGCCATATCTATCTGTGTACTTCCCATCAAAGACAGCAGCTGCTGTATCTTTTTTCCTTGTATTTTAGTTTGCTACAGTAAGTTTCTCAGACATCTGCTAGCCTAGTGCAAGGATCTTCCCCCTGAACCTGGCTATAGTTGCTGCCAGTTTGAAAAAAAGGTAAAGCGTCTTTTTTAAACACCTAGCTGTAACAAAGAAAAAAATTATTTGCCTAAATGAGATGTTGTGAAAATAATGGCTTAATTATTTCCATCTTTTCACATTTGGAAACTATAAAAATGAACACTCATCTGTTTTAAATATAGAAGCCTTAAATATTAAGCAGAAGAAGAAATTCTTACAACAACCAAACTTTTGTTAAAATCTGGCTTTTCCAAAACTCCAGACATAAAGTATCTTATCTTCTCATATTATTGTTGAAATGGATTTAAAGTTCCATTTTTTTTTTCTCTCTCCTTATATTTTCCACTTTCAGTTTGTGAACCATTTGTATATTATAAGCAATACAGCAACAGCCCTCAGCATGSAGCCAGTATTTTTGATATCCAGGAAGACAAGAGTAGTTGGCAAAGAATCGCTCTTAAGACTAAACTGTTTGAGACTGTGCTGTTCAAACTTTTTCTGTATATGATGGAAATCCATAATTTTAGTTGCACCCATTTGCTTCCAGGATAGTTTTGCATGGTTTCTTACTGTGAAATCCTTCTGGTTTCACACTTTTTTTTGTTTACAAACTAAGGAAGCGAAGAACATAAAAAAGAAAATTCTAGGGGTGATATCTAAGAATAGGAGGAGTTTATTTAGGCATGGGGGTTTTTGTCTTGGTTTTCTTTTTCTGCTCCTCCCACCATCAATTTATTTAACACATCCTTTAGCTGAATCCACTGGTTACCACTGGGTAACTAATATAACTAATTACTGTATTGCATTATTCCATAGTTGAGAATGTACAYTGTCTGTTTTTCAAAGATTATAACCACACCCCCCTCCTTTGATTAAAAAAGCATCTTCATCCTCTAAATGGATTGGACAATGTCTTTATTTCCATGAATATAAAGTTTTGACCCTGTCTTATGTAATAAAGCATTAATGTTAATGCCCCATTTCTTTATGATGTTGCTTATCTTTCCATTTCAGAAGAACCATGAATCATTCATACTGCATTTATCCCCAATATGAAAGCCTGCTTTAAAATCAAGAGGAAGAATAACTCTATTTTGACTTTAAAGAGGAATTTAGATCCTGGTCAGCACAAAGCAATTCCCTCAAGGATTGTAATTCCATGGTTACTGAATCTGAAGTGACCTTGTTAGTGGCTTTTGCAGCAGTGTTTGGAGGATTTATCTACCAATGAAATACGCTGATGCATGTGTGCTTTGTCTTTCCAGCCAAGACAGTTATTATCATCATACTATTTTTCACATTTAGCTAATTGGATAAGGATTTGGAAGACTGGAGAGTGTGCTGCCCTACCCTGTGGTTCATATAACAGTTTCGCATATCTTTCAAAGTATGTGTGACCAACATAGACCAACGTTAGGTCAGAAAGACGGGATGCTGATCACATATATGGTGAACTGAATGAGCAGATGTTTTATCATATAGGAAGGAGGGGAATTCATTTTCTAAACCTGTGTCAAGTGACCTAAAAAATGAGACTTGGACTTAGAATTTATTGTATTCTTGAAAGGTATTCCATTTCTGACATGGTAAGTACATAGTGGGTCTTTGCTAAGTGCAGTAGCAAAGAGGAAGAGTCAAAATTTCATGGGAATCTACTGGGACTCATGAAAACATGTTCTACTGAAATCTAGAGAAATCCTAAGTATTACACCCAGCAACACAGCAGGTTAATTGAATAAGCGCAGTGATTCATATAATTGAAGGACATGGCCTGTGCAATGAAATATTTGTAATTGGATTCAATATGAAACATTTACTGAATTACACGAAGACCACAGACTCGCAAAAAATCATGACGGTTGTCACATATATTGGAGAAAAACAGAAATATTATATTTGTTTGTGGAATTCATCTTGAGCACTCAGTGATTCCTACAAGTGAAATCTTTGGACCACTAATTTAGTGCGTAAGACCCAAAGATGAACAAATTTGTATTCATACTTGGACTAGTACAAATCAYACTGTATTCTCATATTCATGCCTGAGGTATGAAACAGCTCCTATTTTAGAAATTGAACAATGTCTTCTTTACTTTGGGCTTTATTTGTTTATTTTATTTTGTTTCCTGTATATTTCATGCCAATTTCTTGTTTGTTATTTTTTATTTTTGTAAACCATCCATGATACCTCTTTCATTCTAGAATTCTATTAAGACATCAGATTTGTCACTCTTAACACCACAACAAAATGTGTTGAATGTTTTCATTGAATAGCTCTCTTCTCATAAATTTGGTTTCTCTGCAGTGTTAAAAGAGATGAAGACTACTAGTGACACATTTTCCTTTTCTATACAAAGGCAATGCAACGCACAGAGACATATTTCTTGTTTTCTTAGTTTTCTCCTGGATTTGCTTAACTGGAGATTGAAATGGTCTGCTTTTCACTTTAAGCTGTTTTATCTTATTATACTTATAAGTGGACTGAGAAATCTCTATTAACAACATTCTTTTCCCATTTAAATACTTACACATTATGATTAGATCTCTTCTTACTGTTGTTAGGATAAACAGATTTAGCTCCTTAAGTCCTTCACTGTAATGCACATTTTCTAGTCTTTTAATCAATTTCATGCTTCTGCTTTGAACTCTCTCCAACTGATCAACATCTTTCTAGACCTCAAAAAAGTGGATAAAGCTTTGCAATTGCAGTTGCATGATTGCCAAATACAAAGGTAATGTATCCTTCCTAATTGATAGTCCTCTGTTTAAACATCCAAGGATTTCCTTTCGGCTATAGATCTGTAGTGAGAGCTCATGTTTGGCTCATTATCTACCATGACCTTTCTAATCCCTGCCAGAACCCTTGCCTCCCTGGGTAGACTTCTTGCTTTACAGCTCATCACATTAAGACAGGAGTTGTATATTTGTGCCCACGTTATCAAGCTGTCTGGATTACTCTCTTTTGGTTTTTTTTTCCTCTTTCTTCCTCTTTACTTGCTTCTTTTGTAATTCATTTACCATCTACTAACTTCGGCAGCAAAAATGTATCAGGTTTTCCTCCAGTAAAGGAATTAAACAACAGAGTACATAAATGGATCCCTTTGGGACCCCCAGGGAGTGCACCTGTTTCAGGATGATTCCCTATTAATAATTGATTTGTGAAACATATCAACCAGTTTTTAATCCTTTTAATATACACCATGTTGGTTTTGTATCAAATGACATAATTATGGGAAAAGCACAGGATATGAGTTATATATGAAGGAGAACGTATTGGTCTTTTTTTCTTTTTTTTTGCCACACATAGAGCATTTGTTACTCTTTATCAATTAGTGAAAGAAGCACCTGGGAAAAATCACCCAAAGCCACACCATGTGTGGCAGACAGATTTCTTCTCCTACTTCATTTGTGGCTTAAAGATTTGTGATAGCAGTTTTACATGACCCAGGGTGAACCTCCATTAACTGATTTCCTGGAGGAGTAATTAAAAGGAAATGATTTGCTTTTCTGGTCTCTGCTTGGAGTTTACCTTAAGTCTCAGAGGTGAAATGAATAAAAGTGGAGGAAAAATATGCAAAACTAAAAATAACACAAAATCACACATTTTCTTTAGTATTKGGTGCATATATAATTTTATGTGGTAGAATTAGGCTGGAATATTTGGCAAAGAGCACAAACCAGTTTCTAAGCCTAGTGTATCTTTTTTTTTTTTTTTTTATTCATATCTTGACCTTCCAACGTATCATGAAGAGTGCCATTGTATCAGAGCAAAATACTACTATGACTTTAAAGATTACTTCTTTTTATGGCACCTTCATTCAAACAGAACTTATTCTTGTTTCTAGAAGCAGTTCAATTACATTGCTGTTCTAAAGACTTTTTATTAGATTCTGGGAAATTGTCTTTATTTACTTTCATTTAGCCGGTGCACCTCACTTGCTACATCTGCTTCTATGTGAGGAGAATTGTAGTTTATTTGAGTATATGTGCATGTACATGTGTGTTTCCCTTCTCCCATATTCCGAACTCTGACTGAAGTCTATTATCTGGAGGGAAACTTTAGAAGCTGTATCATAGTTCAGGAAGCAGGAACTGGCTTTTGATAAAAGGCTTCCTTTTTCTCCTCCATGATACGTCTGGGGCCTTTCACAGTTGATTACTGTAATATCAGCTTAATGCAGCATTGACATACAACTGAGAACTTTAACAACATTTTATCGCTGGAAAGAAAAACATGCTAGCAGCAGGGATATTAACTAGCAAAAGGTGGCCTGCTTTGGTTAATCRGTAGTCCAGAAGTCCCCTAAGCTTGTCACTCTGTACCAACTTTTTGGAGGTTTGCTTAGAAAATGGTTTAAAATCCAGAAAAGCAGCTTGCCAGAAAGACATGCTGCTGCTCCAGACCAATTTTTGCGTGATACTCCAGATGGATCATATGGGCACAAATTCCACAGCACTGAAGAGATCTTTCATATTTATTTTTCCACACAAACATGAATATATTTACAAAGGAAAGTTCAAACTGATGATTTTAATCACTTGATTTGAGCAAGAAATTATTTTATTCACTAATAATAGATATAGTCCCTTCAAGTAAATTAAAACTGGGAAAGTATGATGTCTAGAAAAGAGAGAAAGAAAAAAGAAAATGTACTTTTTTCTTTAAATTCTCACAATGTTTTTGTATTTTCACTTTTTTCTGAAAAGCTAGAAGTATGGGTTTGKTTTTTTTTTTTTTCGTTTATACATATCCCCATCTTTTTGGCAAAATTGAACAAAATGTTCCTATTACTATGAAACCAAATTTTTATCAATAAAAAATTCTTATAAAACGAAGCTAATCTGGAATTCTTGTAAAAAAATTGTGATCAAGTTATCAGCCTTCTTGTTGCTGTTTGATACTATGCCATTTAAATTCTTTCTGAAACATGCAAATCTGTGGAGATTTCTATGTATCACCCTCTTTCAGGATTAAAAATCCTAAGGTAAATCATACAAGTCAGTTGCCAGTCCCTGGGATTAGGAAACTAATATGTTTGKTTTTTTACCTGTAATTGGATATATAAGCATAAAGATATTTTGGAACCTGGAAAAAAATTTGTGCCTGAATTAATCACCAAATAACTTAAATATGTCCAGGTAAGTGTTACTACATAATAGATAAAGAGTTAGTTGATGTTAAAACTAATTTGAAGTATATAAAATTAAGGGTGAGCAAAAGGAATAAGGGATTCARTGTAGGATGCCATAAACGCAGGCTTAATACCACAAATATTACTTAATATGTAGAAATGGACTGGAGAATAAGCCAAAGAAAATGGATGGAGCTTTTTTTGTTAGAAAATATACATTGTAGAACAATATTGAATTGGCAGCAGATTTAAGAATGAGTTGTATCAACTTCAACTCCATGCCTACTTCAAAGGGACAACACAAATATAATATTAAGTGTGTCTTCAAGTGTTTGGTTGAATCAGATCAGAGTGTTCAGTTCATGCAAGCTTAAGTTTTGTCTCATTAAAAGGGACATCACTACAGTTAATTAGTAAAGGACTACTCAATGTCAACAGGAGGAATATTTTTCTGCCATGTTTGTCCCTTTAGTATGGACAGAGAGTAGAGGAAGAGCTTTCTAATTCCCTTGAATTGCCAAAGAGTGATTAATTAATAATGATATTAACTTACCTGTCACTGTTTAGGCAGTGTTTCTGAACTGATGAAGTTTGTTGGAAAATCAGGCTTTCTGTTTTAAGAACAAATATGTATGCTTCAAAATTTTGCTTTTTTATAAATTAAACCAAATATGTTGAAACTCCTTGTAAATCAGAATTTCTGTCAGAGAAGAAGAAAAGAAAGGACTTTGAGAACAGTGTTGGAAATGTACACTGTAATAACATGATTCCAGCCTGAAGCACACGTTCGTATTGGTTTTACTTTCTTCTCTGTTGGCAGTGGTGAATCTGGCAAGAGTCTACATTGAGTTGCTTCCAGAGTTCGCAGTAGGTGGATCAAGGAAGAGCTGTAACACATATTTCCTCCATTTTTCTGAGGAGGTTTACCCCAAAACCATTGGCTCACAAACTCRTCAGAAAAGAGGAAATGTCACTGTAAACTCCAACGTCACGTGTGTTCCTATGTGGTGCCACGACTCATTGCAAGGGCAAAAATTTTGCATGACTGTAAGAAAGTTGTTAGGAACTTTCATAATAAACTGAGATTTTCTGTATGCATACTGTTGATTTTTCTTTCAAAATTTTAATTTTGGACAGTTAAACTGAAAATTCATGCCTCAAAGTTWCAAACACCCGCATTTTATAATGTATGTAACAATGAAGAGAGTGGTCTATATCAATATTAGCATGACAAATTAAAAGATCAGTTATATCTGTGAGCTGTAAGTCACACCTTTACAAGACACATTGAGCAATTAGGTGTGTCAGTGGAAGATTATTATCAATACTGTTTTTCCTCTCTCCTTTCCTTCCCCACCCCACTCCTTGTATTAACACTGCAAATTGGGTAAACAAACCAAAAGAAGTCAAAAGCATTCTGCTTGTGTTTGGATATACCAGTCTGGCAAGGTCAAATTGAAATGACATCAGAACACTTATGCTAGTTACTAGAAAGTACCCAAAAACCCCCAGACCCCGTCATCTGAGCTTATACAGGAATATGCTCATGGAAAGATTGCACATATATATATATACACCCMCACACACATATATATGTACACTGGAATGATTCTGGACCTTTGTGTGTCCTTGTTTACTATATCTAATATGCTATCATTGTAAGGTAAATAGATGCACAGCTGCTTAGTCTGCTGATTGCAAACTCTGTGGGCCTGTTTTTCTCTTCCCAAGTACCGTAGATTGTTACTTCAAAGTTGACTAAAGTGAGATTGCAAAATGCTGAAATATGAAAAGGTAGCACTTTCAAACCACTTTGCAGTCATTTTATAAAACCTTAAGTGATGAGCACTGGCAAAAGAACCATTTTATTCAGTTTGCAATGCGTTTGCTGCGAAACTGATTTCTGAAAAGCTGCAACGATAGCCAAAGAGTAACACAACCAAAAGGTTTATGGAAAACTGCTACATGTCTGTCCAGCACTGTTTTTCTTGCTTTTTCTTTTTTTTTTTTTAAAAAGAACTAATTGCAGATAAAAATAAATGGTTTAAAGAAATTCCAGGTCATAAAGTAATTTTGTACTTTTCCTTCAAATGCACCTATTTCAAATTCTATGTCTGAATTTCAGAACTGGTGGATATACAGACCATGCTATAAGAAATACAGCTAATTTGCACATGCGTGTCTGTATGCAGAAATTTCAAGTACTGTTTGAAAACAGTCTAACTGAGTTTGTGTGTCTGTGGATACTGACTCTGTCAAACTATGCCTGCAAGATGCTATCTGTTAAAGCAAAGCAAAAAGTACATTTTTTGTGCAAATAAATATAAAAATTTTGAAGTTTAAAACTCTGCACTACCTTTTTCATTGTTATTGCAGGATTACTGTATGACTGACAAGGCATATGGAATTAGATTGTTTTTGCTTCTTACTTTAGATTAAATGCTACCTTAATTGGCAGGTCTTATTGGATGCAGAGCTCCTATTCCTTTAAGGTCTTTCTTCTAACCTGTTTTAACCAGTTTTTAGAGCTGTATGAAGTGGTTCTGATTTTCMGATATTTGGGAACATATGCAATAACACGCTTCATTTACTTCAGTTTCTGTTTCTTCCTTTGTAAGAATCAATAGCAAGTTATAACTGCTACAGAAGGAAAGACTGGATGTGTTAGGGAAAGGGGCAGTTAACCTGTTTGTTGGAACTTTCTTGTCTGGTTAAGCAAAACAAGTATATAACACACTGGGAGGATCTTTCATGCCATAAAGTTTTTAAACTGTGAATCCTGTTTCCTGGCTTCCTTTATAGTACAATCTTCAAAGCAATAGTTTCTTTTGATTGTCATTGATGTGCCTTATGCCAAGAAACTAATTACTCAAAGCATAGGAGGTAGTAAACACAAAAGGAAATTTCACAGAAGTCACGTGAACTTTGAAAATGCAAGCAGCGTTATATTGCTTCCCCTGAGTTTGGGTGCCTGAGTGCATAAAAATCCAAGCTTTTCTTATCTCAGACTTCACTTCATGTCTCTGAGGCATAATTTGTGGTTTACACTCAGTCTCTAAAGGATTTTATTTCACATCTGCAGTTGAGAAAAAACAGGATTTAACTGAACTGCTAGTAAACCCTAGAGAAAGTGATCATTCTATATTAGGTCGAGATTATCAGAGAGTTATTCATTAAAGTCCCAGATGAGCAAAGCATTTAAGCTTATGCTTAAGTGCATCACTGTTCTGCAAAGCACTCACTGTGGCATTTAGACATATGTCTAAAGTTAAAAACTTAAGCACTTTATTGAATGTGTGGTGCCTACTAAATSAATGGCTATGTTGTGTGAAATGGTTTTTGCCTCAAATATTTGTGAAAGGTAATGCCAGTCTTTCTAGTTCGTTATCCCACCATTGTGTGGACTGCAAAATTACTAATGCAGTAATCCTCTATTCTCAAAAAGGCTCTTTTTTCTTCATCAACTGCAAAATAAAAATACAGCTTTAAGACCTCTGTCTTATTCTTCCCTTTCACTGGAATGGAATTCCTATCTTATTTCTATCTGTCTCTCAGAGTTCCTGCACTTATCTGATACTTCAATGTAACAGGCTGGCTAAAACCCTTCAGAATACAGGCTACTCCTTCAAAAGGTCTAAATAAAGTCCAGCTCAGCAATGGTATATTTCTGACCTTTCTGACAAAAACATCAAACTATCATTTAAAATGAACCGAATTAAAGAATCATTGTGATAACTCTCCACCATATATTTTATTTCAATTAAATTTATGCAAGCCACTGAATTTGTACAACTAGTTTAATTCACAGAAACAACTTCATCAGATCGCTGCTTCTTTTAAGTAATATATTATCAAAGCCCACAGAATGTGAAACTGTTGCAATTTGAGGTCTGTGGTTTGTAAGGATTTATGTGATAAAAATTTTTTTTCAAGCTTTGTAGAATTTTTCCTCAATTAGCATTCATAGATCTATGTCTTTAACCTTTATGCCCTTTCATGAATTGTTTGTGGTCATATTTTAAGGATATTGGTCCATAAAAAATTGCTATATCAAGGTTCTCTGATTTCTCTGTGAAGCTTTTATGTAGAAGTCAAAGAACATAGGAAGCTTAGTAACCTATTTAAGACAAAGATACATCTAGTTGAAGGGGTAGAGTGAGGGGTTTAGTGGGCATGGGTACTGGGTTGATGGTTGGACACGATGATCTTAGAGGTCTTTTCCAACCTTAATGATTCTATGATTCTATGATTCTATGATCCATGTAGTTGCATATGAGAGATTTAATATGGATAGGGTAAACAGAAATTCAATGTTAATGCAGGCTTTACACATTATGGGAAAAATTCAATGGAGTGGCACCTTTAAGCAGTCTAAACTTGGCACAGGAATATTACTTTCAATAAGCCATTTATGAATAAAAGCCTTAGAAGGGAAAAATATCCCGAGTGTGCAGTATATCTTCCTTTACACCATTTCCTGCTCTTCCTACCACAGCTCAATGACTGTAACAACCACTTCCAGGCCTGCCCTTCTTCACGCTTACCAGTAGAAAGACACTTGCACGTTTGGCATCAGCTTAAACACGAGGGAGTTTCTCAGATCAAGGTGGTTACAGCTAAAGCATTTGTAGAACTGTAAACTGTATTGTACTTGCAGAACATCTGCACCACCTGAAATTATGTGAATTTATGCCAAATTCATGAAGCTGGCTGGAATTTACTTAAAAGAAATCAGTCGTTTTCTTTTGACATTTTCTGAATTACAGAGTTTTATCTCTAACTGTTTTGGAGACACACACTTTCTCTGTTTTCACACATCTACCTGGTGGCATGATGATTTATTCTGAATTTAGGGAAGCATTTCGTTAGACCTGAAAAGTACACTTGGAAAAGGAGGATACTTTTTGTTCTACTACAAAGAAACAACCCCTYAGCCTATAACTAACCTTGATACGCTCAAAAAAAGGTCTTTTTTTCAATTGTTTTTGCTTAGTGATGAAACAAATCATCAGCTACTCTCTATACGCACATCTCTAATCTTATCTCTGCTAAGAAACTTGTTGGTAGTGGGCTTTGTGTGAGATAAGGCTTGGGATTTAGATGATGTTGATCTTCCTTCTAAAATAACATATTTCCTGATAAGTTTCCACCTGTTTCTGCAATTTCAAAGTTTTGGAAGAGTTGGCAGGTCGAATTGGGTGTAGGTGCCTAGGTGCTGGCAGTTGGGGGGGCTGCAAGGGTGGCCTCTGTGAGGAGAGGCCAGGGGCTGCTCCATGCTGGACACAGCTGGCTCCAACCACCTCCAGAGGACCCACCACRGGGCACAGCTGATTCTGTCAGCCAAGACAGTAATGCCTCTGGGAAAGCAGATTTAAGAAAGAGCAATAACACCAGAAAGCAGAGAGGAGTGAGGGGAAAGAAAAAAATGTGAACAACAACCCTGCAGACACCAAGATCAGAGAGGGGGAGGAGGTGCTCCAGGTGCTGGAGAAGAGATTCCCCTGCAGACCATGGAGGAGGCCATGGTGGAGCAGGTTGTCCCCCTGCAGCCCATAAAGGACCATGTTGGAGCAGACATCCACCCTGCAGCTCGTGGAGGACCCCGTGCTGCAGCAGGTAGATGTACCCTGAGGGAAGCTGCAGACTGTGGAAAGCCCACGCAGGGGCAGGCTTCTGGCAAGAGCTGCAGCCTGTGGAGAGGAACGCACACAGGAAGCAGGGGAAAGTGTGAGGAGGAAGATGAGGGAGAGAGGAGCTGTTATGAGCTGACCACAATTCCCTTTCCTCACCCCTCTGCGATGTGAGGATTCTGAACGGCAGTGCTGAGGGCCTGYGGTGCGGGGCTGCTGTGAGAATGGAATTTAACTAGCAGATGTGCATGTATGTCTGAGATAAGACCTGAACATGTTGCTCCAGCTTGCTATTCTGTAAGGGAAAACATCAAGAGAATCATGTGATTGGCTAAGTCCAAGGTTGAGAACAAGCATGTGGATCATTGCCAAGGGAAAGAGAGACTGTTTTTCTCAGTTTTTCTCAGGGATACGATCCGGGTGATGATTGGGGGAGACAGCGGTACCACCCTGCTATGGTTAGGGATACATACTCCGGTATTGTATCAATAAATGATTCTGTGCATGCATATGCGAGGGTCCGTGCCTTTACTTCTCCGACACTGCGATGCTCAGGTTGCAGGGGGAGGTAGAGTATTTGGGAGTGGAGGAGTGAAGCTGAGTCTGGAAGAAAGGGGTGGGAGTGGTGGAAAGGTTTTGTTTTAATTTTTGTCTTTGTTTCTCACCATCAAAATCTGTTTTAATTGTCAAAAAATTAAATTAATCCTCTGCAAGTTAAGTCTGTTTTGCCTATGACAGTAATTGGTAAGTTATCTCCCTGTCTTTATCTTGACCCACAAGCGTTTTCATTTTATTTTCTATCCCTGTCCCGTTGAGGAGGGGGACTGTGAGAGCAGCTGGGTGGGCATGTGGCTGCAGTCCAAGGTCAGCCCACCACACGCGTGAAGTTTGTTGTGGCCTTTCTACGTTATGTTTAAGACTAAGAAATGAAATCTTGTGTCTTTCTTGGCCATCCCACTCGCTCCTATTTTTCTTTTTAGTTGTCCCCTGTGGAGAGTCAATTATAAGAACCATAACTAAGCCCTACACAGAATATTCCAAAACACAACTGGTGTCTGGATCTTTTTCCTAATGTCATTAATTTATTATTAACCATTGCATTTCATGCTCTGATTACTTAGATAAAACAGAGTTAAGATTAAATTCAGTGGGATATATTTATCCTTGCAGTGGTTATTTCTTTCTTGGAACAAAAATCTGTTAAAGAAATCTCTCTGAGCTATAGTTTTATAAGATGCAATGATTCTTTAATTCAGCCGTCATAACCAATTAAGTTTATATCAAATCACACAATTAGCAATAAACCACTGTTTAAGGCAAAGTATTTAAAATTGATGACAACTGTAATGTTTAATAACTGCAAAGACCTAATTATACTGCTAAAACAATTACAATCAGGTACCAATCCTAATATCTGTACCAGATGCTCTTAAGTCTTGCTTTCCTTTGGGTATAAAGCTGAACTAGGCAAATACTTGAAAACCAAGGAATAATCTCTTGTGACGATAGTGTTTCATGGACACAAAATTTGTTCTAGAGAACAGCATTGCTCAAAATATAGTGAGTGAGAAAATTAATAATGAAAAATTCATGACAAAGTTTAATCATGACAGATTAAACTAAGTAGACAAGTCTGTAACACTAGTCAAAACCAGATGTGATAGATGGCATCGTTTTGGATGGTATAATTTTCTTATTTGTTCCCTAATTACCTCGTCTAACTATGTTTTGTTCTGTTAAAAGTCTGGGGGTAGTAGACAGAAATGTGTTGCACAGAGCCAACCTGAGTTTTTTGGGGAGGGCAGGGACTGCACTTTCCCAAAGTGGGATGAGTACCTGGACCTGGAAGATGAGTCCAGGGAAAAGAAGGGGTCAGGTAAGAGTGGAGTCATGGGGGACAGGAAGGCAGCAGCAGCAGCAGATCCTGGGAGGCTCCTCAGAAGAACATGGATCAAACATACAGCCAAGACTCATAGGTAATGAAAAGAAATAAACTTTTCCTAGGTATGCAAGGAGAAGTACTGTATTCCAGGAAGCCATTAGAAAGGGGTTGAAAAGAGACCAAGACTGGAGGAAAGAACATGCCTTTCTTACAAAGACATCCAATAGACACAGGTGAATCCTACAAAAATTCTTAAATGTAAAGTCACAGTAAAGACTTTCTGAGATAGATCAGAGATCTTCAAATAGTATGAAAACTCTGAAACTTCAGAGTTAGGGCTGACTTGCTGTTCCTTCACATTGTGTCAAGCAAATAACCTCAAATAATCAACTTCATGCAGGAAGAGTAGATAATGATATTGATTGTATTTTATGGAAGATGTTACAATTATTATTTCTTAATCATTGAGAAGGAAATAATATCATCCATACACTTGCTGTCTGACATTGAGAGTTATTGGGTAGAAGCAAATAACAGAAAAGATTTTACTGAACTTTATTTGTAAATGTACCCATCTGCTTGACACTCATTCTGACTTCTTTCCTGACTTCTTTATATTTGCCTTTATCTTCTTTATGAAAAAAAAAGAACCTGAAATATGCTTTGAAATAATTTCCCAACACAGCACAATGTGATTCAGCCGTTAAACCACTTTCTTTTCCTATACGTACTTCTGTTGGTCTCCTCACTGGCAGCCAAAGGCATTTGCAAATCTTTGTGAATTGCTGCAAAGCATCCAAGTCATTTCTTGACTCAGGCTGTTGGTTAATATTCTCCTTGAGTTCAGCAAACAAAAGCAAACAAAAAGTGAAAGTGTRATGAAAAGTCTAGTGAGAATATCATGAGTTATGGATTTTAGGCTGCATTTATCACATTTTTTTCATTTCTTTTAATCACACATTTAAGAAAACTGATTAGTTTTTTTCTTTATAAAGCTTTCTTTGGAGTATTCTTCCAGYCATTTCTTATATCTCTGAATTTTCCATCAACTATTTTTTTACTTAGGTAACATGTATAGTCCTTAGAAAGAAAGAATGCTCTTCTGATGAAGAAACTGGGAAAGGGAGCTGGATTTTGTTCTTGGCTCTGCTAGTGGCTTTTCCTATGGTACCAGGTAAGTTATTTAAGGTAAGATTCAAGAAAACACTTAAGCTCATAAACCGCAATGGCAGTATATATTCTTAGCAGAGAAACCCAGAAATTGTCTCCAGCCCACTTAGGCACTTCAGGTATTGTAAATACCTAGATTTAAGTTAAGTGTCGGAAGTTGTTCAATGAGCATACGTAGAAGCATTCCTACTTCATTTTTTATTCTGAGTATTTAGGTGACAATTTCTCTTCACAAGGATTTCTGGAATTCAAAGACAAGGTTCCTCATTGTTATATATTCGAAGACTTATCTAAACCTCTTTTAAAACTAACACTCAGTGATCACACAGATCTCAACTCAAAACAATGAGCTCATGCTCCTTATTTTCCCATCGAATTACAGGTGAGAGCTCTCTCTCCTTCAGGAAGGGAGAAACCTGGGTCCTGGCCTTCTGCAGCCTCCAGGAACTGCGATCGCAACTCCCCCTTCGCAGGTACCATGCCTAGGTACCATCCAGAAGGTTAGCCTCAATGAAAACCTCCTTCCCACCTGCCTACTGAGGCTAAGGCACTGAATAGTCAGAACATCGCCAGAGAGAAACCTCAGAGAAAGCATGGGGCTAATATGGGGGTAATATGCTAATAAAAAAGCAGTCCTGTGACTTGGATTTAAAGTTCATAGCTGTTCTGTGTTAGGTCAACAGTCGTCTTTTTTAACTCATTCTCTTCATCTTCAGAATGGAGGTAACTTTTCCATACCTGTTTAAAGTATTGAACTAGTTGATATTTTTCAAATACTTTTATTAATTGAAAAATTATGTAGTTTAGAAAATAAAATGTGACTTTGAAGCCTTTTGACTTTTTGAAAATTTCTACTATTCATAATATTTTTATGACAATTTTATTTACTTTTTTTTTTCTTTCAAATTTACAGACCATTATGTGGTCTCTGTTTTTCATTTATATGGGACTTTTTAAAATGAAGAACATCAGTGATGGTTTCAGGTGGGTTTGGGTTTTCTGGTTTGTTGGGTTTTTTTGTTTGTTTGTTTGGTTGGGTTTTTTTTGTCAGATACTTGAAGTGGAAACAACTTTGACATCTGGAGATTTTTATCATAGAAAAAACAGCCAGTTCTACATGTATATTTTGTTCCTCTAGCATCAGTCATTTTTCATTCTGACCTTCCTGGTCATACCTCATGGGAATAATTTATATTAATTGGTTCTCTGACATTTCTTACATCTAAGATACAATAACCTATGATTACAAAATACTTTTATCTTGGTTATATATATATTAACCTGTACACCTTTGACTTGGTGTCATGTCTTTTTTAAATTTCTGAGTAGTATCTCACTGACATTGACAACTAGGTGTAAATTTTGCTCTCTGTGATTCAAAACAGTATAGCAACAGTTGTCTCTGCATTCTGTCTTGAATATAGGCAGAAAGTATGGCATTGTTAGGCTGCTATAACTATCAGAATAAGTTTAGCCTGATGACTCATGGACAGCACAGGTGTGTGAGTGAAGTCTGAATATATTGAGAAAGGGTGATGCAAACAACAGAAGGAAGATCATTACAGTCATCTTTTCTGAAAGAGGCACATTGATCTTTCTGTTGCCAGTTAGTTTATGTACTGAATAGCAATATATATGAGTGAATAATTCTTCAGTGAATGAGGCCTCCAAATAACAGAGGATTTAAGTAAAAGATTAACAGGGTTATCGCTTGCTGTACCAATTACCAGGAGAGTAAGAGCTAACCCACTTATCAGCAGTTCATTGTTAACTCCTTGAGCATTGTTATGCTTAAGGATTATGTGGTCAGAAGGATATTGGTTTGCATTAGTCATGTAGTGCAATCCATTTTAGATGAATACCAGCTTCATTCCAATCACCCTTATCAAGGATATTGTAAGTCACTAGAGAAAAAGACAAATTTATTGAGCTAGTAAAATGTTTCATGTACASGTACCTATTTACTTCAGGATTAACGTAACACAGTGGTAGCTATTTGTCCTTCCTCTGAACGGTGAAAGGTGAGATTCTAGATTAAAAATGAGACAATATCTGTAGATTAACTGCTCCCCAGTAGGATAAGTCTTTTTCTACTCTGCTGCAAACTATGACATGTTGCCAGTGTCTTGCACGAGTTGGCTGCGTGATGAGCTAATGCAGAGKTAAAGTGAAAGAAAAGTATTCACTTTTCCCAGTTTTCTGCAAGGTTAGACTACTGCTGTATGGTTCATATCACTGAAGAGCAAAATAGGTGCAAAAAAGGCAGATGAAGTGACTGGTCAGATGCAGAACTCCACGTTACACTGCTGGGTACCCATCCTGGGGAGTGTGAAGCTTCATTCTGCTTGTAGTGTACTATTCTGAAATTATTTGTTCTTGGTTTTGGTAGTCTAATAAACCACTACATTTTATTTTATTAACAATGAGTGACTTCATAGAGAGCTTTTACAAGTAAAAGAAAGGCTCACACATTGGTTTGATGGTATAACAAATCTGGCTGTAGGGCGCTCTGCACTAGATGAAAACCATTACAGGCACAATACACAAAGTACTGTTCCAGTATAAACATGTTTTATTTGTTCAAGTCGGTTCAAACGATTTTGTCAGTTAAATTTATATAAGAAAGCTTTACTTTGAATCAAGTACTATTTGACCAGGCCACTCTATGCCAGGTTATTTGTTGTCTGTTCTCCCACGGCCACCAAAAAACAGTGTAAGCTCCCTAGTGGTACTCTGGCTAATTTGACAGACTTGTGATCTTGAACTTTACTGCCTCCTTATCAGGTTGCCTGTTAGTGGTTCCTATTATATTGGACAGTATAATGTAGACTCATAAAATCTTCCAGTTTAGTTTCATCCAAAAGAAATACAGCCTGTACACTCCCAGGTTTCTTTACAATGTGAACTTCAGGGACCTGAAGTGCTAGGAGAACCATCAGTTTTCAGGAGACTTCAGATGAACAATACTGACCTTTGTTGTGTCAGACTATGATTCAGTATGAAGACTGTTATTTGTTACTATGGCAAACTTACATGTACACAAGCTTTTATATACCCTTCAAAGGCACAAGAACATATTTAAACCAGTTACACTTGTGACCATCTGGAGAATCTCCACAGATTTTCAAAAAGTTTTTTCAGACTTACATTAAAGTATTTAAGAACATATTTTTGCCCTTTATTCCTTGCCTCARGGAGCCCATAATCAAATTCACACAAATGTGATAGATGAGGCAAAGAAAGAAAGAGAGGAGATGAGGAAACTTTCTCTAGCTGAGCTCCATGAAAGATCTATGTCCATGGAAGGATTTGAAAGGAGGATTTTAGCAGACAAAGAAGTAGAAAGCTGTTCCAAAAATAAGTAGGTATGCTCATTCATTCAAAATTATATAACTAGCTTTAATATATTGGACTCAGACTTTGGTTTCTCCTTTTTTTTCATTCCTTTTGATGATGAGACAAAATGTAAGAGAAGCAAAGTTTGAAGAAAGAGGAAGTTTCTCTTGCTGGTATTGCTTGAAAWACTTCATGTGCCAAAGGTAATGCTTAAATTGCCATACCTGTTTGGCTACTAGCTTTGAACATGGTCCCAAATGTTAGTATTTTGGTGTAAGTGGTGAATGAGCTGGCTATCTTCCTTGCAGGATGAAATTGGCTCCGACTCCAATCTCAAATACAGCTAAAAGAAAACATGTATGTGATCAAGAGGACAATATTACCAAAAGTCTATCCTTTAAAAAACAAATAAAAATCAATGGATCTAACTGAAGAAATTACAGTTCCCTACAAATTTCCCTTAAGTGTCATCACCTTCACTATAACGCTGCTGCTAGGAAATATAAATACTTCTTTCCCAAATGTCCTGTTAAACTGACTATCTGTTAGCTCAGTAGGGCAATGGAATGCCAGAATGAAATTTTACAATCAAAAGAGACAGTGTGTGAGATTTGTCCACATAACAACGATCCTGAACTAGGTGTGGTTTATATTCAACAGTGGAAAGAGGCATCTGTATGGTATAATTAATTTCATCCTATTGAAAATAGCTGAAACTGGTCAACGGCATTGTGCCCTTGGAGTGTACATGTCTCCTTGATGAGGAGGGAGCTTAGATATTCTGATCAAAATTTGAATATCTACAATATATACAGGCATCTACAACTAGACGTAATAATCTTACTTTAATAATCATACTCCAGGTCAGGTTTTCACCATTTGGTGTGGGGACAAGAATTTGGTACTTCTAGCCAAAGTTGCATAAAAGTTCAGACAGGACAGTTCAGACAGGACAGGACAAACAGTGCATATCCAAACTTAATTTCTGACATTTCATGATATAAAGAGCCCTCGATCAGCTGCATTGTAACAAGGCTATATATTCAACTTAAAAACCTCAGCATCTGCTGTAGTTTCAGGTGCATAGCACCTAGATCTGTTAAGCTCTCTCTTCTGTTGTTTCAGTCATTGGATATACTCATCTTTCCGGGTGAATGAACTCTTGCACATTCCTTGTACATATCAGGCAAAGAGGAGAAGCAAAAAGAAAAGAAGTGACCCTAGGGTTAAAGTGAAGCTCTGGCAGAGCTGCTGAAGTTTGCAGTTCATGATAACACAGTAAAATTAGAGGGATGAGTTCTCCATACTGATGGGGCAGCAAGAACATTGTGCTGCATATCTGTCAGTAGGCATCAAGCTGGTTGTGAGACATGTTGATCATGGGAACAAGAAGTTGAGCTTGCTGCAAAACATGGAGGAAAAGTTATCTTTCTTCCCTTTTATTAATGAACAGGAAATAGACAATGCTTGGTAGCCACCTGATACCTCCCAACCCTCCCAGAGACATAGGAAGAACATAGCAATATTTCCCTATCAATCTACCCAGGATCAAACAGTGACTCGGAGAACCTTGGTCCATAAAAATCCTTTTATTGACATAGCCGGTCTCCCACTTCTGTGTTAGTTTAGCTATGCTAACATTCCCTGTGCTGACATCCCAAATCTCTTCTAATAGTTCAACACTATTCCTCTGCATTCAGGAAAGAAAAGAGCTTCTTCAAGCTTCTTTATTCTTTTGGATACTTGCTCCGTCCACCTCTTATGTGAGCTCAGGAAACAGCTGAACCATTTCTTCCAGCATGCAGAGCAGTCTTTCTGAGACTAAGACCTGCAAGCCCCAACTTCTGCAAATAGCAATCATTGAGTTGTTCATGTGGGCAAGCAGGCAGGATTCCTCTCTTATTCTAGGTAATGGAAAAAATGAATAAAAGATAGAACTGCAATAAAAAGGTAAGAAAAAAGCCAAAGGAGACAAATTATAATAACGTAGAGCCTAAATTAACTATAAAAGTTTTACAAGAGCAATAGCTGCTCCTCACGCCTTTAAGAATGGAAGGCATAGAGTTTCAGCATGAATTCTTTTCACATTGGAGTWTAAGATTACAGTATAAACCATCCTCTCATAAAATATATATTTAGTAGATCTGTGCTGGAATACTTCTGGTGAATAGGTAATAGGGGAGAGATTGTACAAATGCTTAAAGAAGGCACTTAGAGCTTGCCCTGGGACTTTCAAGAAATAAATCATCACAGTTATATATTTATCTATGCAGAAACCTAATCTTAATTCTGAAACTAAATTGACAGAGCACAAACATCTTTCATATTGAAAATTATAATATGGAACAGGAAGCTAGAAATTATTTCACATCCAATTTACATCAAGGATTATGATATGGAAGCTCATTGTACTTGAGTATGATTTCATTATGTCTGATAAAATAAGTAAAAAATGCATAGTAATCTGCTGTTGGTAAATCAGTAACGTTTTCTTTTTACCAAAACCATCAATGAAAATATCATCTCATTAGAGAGACTGTTTATGCATGGATTTCTTACATGACAGGCAGGTTTGGCATCAGAATAATCTTCTACTGACTTTAAATTTTTGACAACCATACTCATAGCTGACTCTGCAGTAATCTTCCTGTGTACCTGGGGCATTTTCTTGTGCTAAGTGTGAGTCCCATCATGCTGTACAATCGTTCCAGCTGTCTTTGCATGATAACATTATATAGAAAAGACAATTTGTCACCTTCCCTAGTGACTTCTGCTATAACCTGCTTAAAATATCTACCTAGTTTCAACTTGCCCTCAGTAAATACTGCTTAGAAAGTCAGATGCAGAGTGCCTGTTCTTAGCATTGTTGTAGCAGGTCTACAGTGGAAACCTCTTTTGAGCTCTACTTTTGGTTCTGTCACTGACTTCTTGAGTGAGGATGAGCAAGTCCTACATTCTCTGCTTGAAGAAGTAGGATGTAATACACTCATTTTCCCTTTCTCTTTTTCGGCCCCATCTGTCTACCATTTTTAACTGATGTCCACTCTATATTAATAGAAAACTGTTGTGTTGTGGTGATGTTTTTTGTTGKTTTTTTTGGTGTGTTTTTTTTTTTCTCTAGTCTACTAGTTACTGCTGGGATAGAGTTATTTTCTTCATAATACCTCATATAGTGCTATGTTTCGGATTTGTGATGAAAACAGTGTTGATACACTGATGTTTTAGTTATTGCTGAACAGTGCTGACACAGAAACATGGCCTTTTCTGTTTCTCATGCTCCACAGCCAGCAAGTAGGCTGGGGGTCCACAAGGAGCTGGGAGGGGACACAGCTGGGACAGATGACCCCAACTGACCAAAGGGATTTCCCACACCACATGATGTCGTGCTCAGCAATAAAAGCTGGGGGAAGAAAGAGGAAGGGAGGGGATGTTCGGAGTGATGGCGTTTGTCTTCCCAAGTCACCGTTAGACGTGATGGAGCCCTGCTTTCCTGGAGATGGCTGAACACCTGCCTGCCGATGGGAAGCAGCAAATGAATTCCTTCTTTTGCTTTGGTTGTGCACACAGCTTTTGCTTTACCTATTAAACTTGTCTTTCAGAGTTTTCTCACTTTTGATTCTTCATCTGATTCTCTCCCCCATCCCACTGTGGGGGGAGGGAGGGGGAGTGAGTGAGTGGCTGTGTGGGGCTTAGCTGCTGGCCGGGGTTAAACCACAACATATAGGCATAAGCTCAGGTGTTATCTATTTCTATAGCAAAATTGTAAAAAATGTAATAGTCCAGTTGGTATCTTCCAGTTCTGTATGAACAAGAGCAAAAGGATCTGGAAACATGATAAGTTCACAATAATTCTATAGTTATTGTGAAGAATATTTARTTCACATGATATCAGTATCACCAGACCCATGAAAGTCTAATGTATCATTTTTTCTATATACTGTAAACTAATCAAAATGATCACCTGTTCCAAAATCCATAACAATTTTAAAATATCMCTGAATATTAATGCAAAATTAACAGCTATGGTCTTAAAATGCCTTCTGTTCTGTGACTCTGTGCTATGAGTTTTGTTTTTAGTATTGCAACAGTTCCAAACTTATTCACCAAATTTTCACTGTAGACACCAGATTGGCAGACTGGAAAATCTCTTTCTCTGATTTATAGCTGTTCTCACTAACCTACTAATTTCCTTAAAATTCTRTTTGATAATTTAATTTGCATTTTCAAAGAGAAAAAAAAAAAGAATCCTAGGAAGATGTCTGGATGCTTTCACTAATTTTTTCTCTTCCATAGGAAGGGAGAGAGATGGTTACTGAAGTTTCAGCCTCAGAGGTAGATTTTGCATGCCAATTTCTCTTGTAAAATAGACATGATTTTTTTTGTAAATATCCCTATAGCTTAACAGGGATTCATGCTAYTCCTCATGGTTAAGGTCAGTTATGGATCGATGAAGAAAGCTAAGAGAGCTTAATCTACCTGCCCATTTGTTCTTAATTCCTACTCCTTTGCAGAACTGCTGTACACTCACACAGTAAAAACATAAAAGCACTCTGTGTTCAGTATCTCAGCAGCTTCCCAATTCCTCAAAGCTACAAGCCAAGCTCAGACAATTGGTTTCCCAAATAAGGTCAAAGAAGTGCTTCTGCCTGGTTTGTAACTGAGCACTTTTTAACCTAAGGCTGAATGTTCAGGCTGAATTTCGTATGTTAAGACCACCAGGGACATGATGAAAAAGTAGTTGCAGCAGAGAATGAAGTTTGTTGTTTTAYAAGTATTCCGTTAAATGGCTGAGTCAAATAATAGTTTCAACAGACAGCAACTCCTGAAACAGGAGGGAAGCTGCAGTAGTGTTCAGCAGACTGCTCTTAAGAGCGCTGCTATGGCACATTGCAAGAGCATGCCCTCATCACGTGAACTTTTCTAAACAACCTGTGCTGTGCCCTGACATAATATCTGAAAGCTTTCAACATAAAATCAACATGTTCCTTTTGAACCTATGAATTAGCTAGCATCTCCTTTTTTAGTCTCATAAGTCTGTTTGGGTTTTGTTTCAATATGCAAATCCTAGCAGAGCTTTCCCAAAGCTGTGGGTATTCAGATCTGAGTTTTTCATTTGGTCCCAAATCCATTTAAAAGTCTATTAAAATGTACATTCTTAAGTTCAATGATTAGGGGTTGTTCCTGAAAGGTGGTGAATACTCTGGCTCTGATTCACCAAAACACTTAAGCTTGTACATAACTTTAAGCATGAGTAGTACCTTTGAAGTTCCAGAGAGATTAGATATGCATTTAGGTGGTTTATTGGGTCATATGCATAATACTCAGATCTTGTAGACTCAAGCTCTATGCTATATATATGTACCCATACACACATGTAAGAACATACATATAGTGCATTTAAAAAGTCAGTACTGTAATTTGATTTCATTTTACTGATAAGATATTCTTGGTATAATTCTACTGAGTGCAAAAATTACTGCTATGCATACACTAGGGTAGGTGTATTTATAATAAAGTCCAGAAATTGTTGAAATAGTCTGCTAGCAATTGTTCACTTCTCACGCAATAACTCTAGCTAAACCTAAACAAAATGAATACTATATTTGAGAGCCTGAATTCAATAAATTTCCCATGTCTGGATATGGGAAATGAAGTGAAATGACGTTTCTATCAAATCAAGACAATGTGTTGTATAAAGCAATCCTGAAAAACAAGTCAAACCTACTGCAAGAGAATGTGCACTATATTGATATCATACTAGGCTGCAGTTTACGTTTTGGCAATGACACATTGAGGTTTTACAAGTATATCAAACACTACATYGCAATATTTATCTAAATTATTTTAGTTATGTATGTTTTCTAGCTCCTGCAAGGCCAGCTTCTCAGCCTAGACACAACATTATTCAGCTTTTATAATGTCACTTATGCCATTCACTGTTGTCCTTTGCTTACATGCTTTACTTTGTAAATGTGTATTATTTAAAAAATATTAAGTGAAACAAAGACATTTTCACCTTTCAAGGAGTTTGACATCTAATTATATTTAACTAAATTTTCTGTCTTACACAGTCTTCTCTTTTGTTTGCATATTCCTCTTGTTGATTTATTGTAATTAATTAAAAATCCATATTGATTCATATTTTAAAAAATCTACACATTCTTTTCAAACGAATATGAACCCATCAAACATTTGACAGTGATATGAGCTTTCTCCCTGGGAATATCTGTTCCTATATCAAACATTTCCAGAGCAAGCAGACGTGGATTTTATGTGAGTTTTATATGATTTTCAGTTAGCTGAATTATTTGTTGTCAAACTATCCAACAAATGTAATCTGTTTTGTTCTTCTGAATTATTCATGACCCAGTCATAATTTCTCTAACCATAACATAATGTCCATCAAATAATTTGTCCAAATAAATATTAGCTTTTTTATTATTGAACTAATTTTTTAAAACCACTTTCATCCTAGTCAAATGGCTGGCTCCGGAAAACAGGGAGAGTGTTAGCCCCTGAGAGTCTAGACCCAGTGTTGGCAGTGTCACTTGTTGGAGGTGCTACTGGTCCTGAGGCATGGCACAGGGCATAAGATGCTCCGTTAGAGGTCTCAGGCAGAAATAAAGGCACCTCAGCATGAATCTGACACAGCAAGGCTCAATGCTGATGCACCCTGCCCTGTGATGGAAATTCCTATGTTTTCCACAGGGTGTAAATAAAGAATTAGGCCTACAGAGAAGTCAGCAAGCATGAGCAATCCCCACATAAAAAAAGCTGAGAAGAATAAATTTATGCACTCCAAAAATGAGGTGAATATCTATCAAGATTCACAGTCCTAAATGACCGTCAGGGTCCTGGGGGCACTAATAAGCCATAATGGTCCTGAGGAGCCCTGCCTGAGCCCTCCATCCAAACCTGAGCTATKCTTCAAGTGTACGCATCTCCAGTCCTGTTCCTGAATGGCCTGGATTTCCTGGATTCACCTCAGACCTGACTTGTTACCTCACTTTTGCCTAATGCTCACCAGACATTCAATAGGACTCATTGCTTTCGCCAGCTGGCTCTGCTCACCTGGATCAGATGCTGTGGGACTGTGCTTGGAGTGGCCACTGCCCACCTGCTTTGTGGCCACCCTCAGCTTGCCATCCACAGCCCCTGGAGCTGCTGCCAGACAACCCACCCTGAAGGCCACCGCACTGTTGCTGTCACATAAGGCAGAAACACAAAAGATAGTGAGGAAGCTGCACGTCTGTCTGCCCAGTGTCTTAACTAAGCAGCACTGGAATGAATGCTTTTGGTCTGACCCTTAAATCTCTGCACTTTGGAATAGTAAGTCTTAAATTTGTAATGGTGGATACTGCACCCTCCTGGAATTGCAGGGAATTTTAGTCTCTGCAGTAAGAAACTGGGCTTTGTGTTTCACTGTTTTACACCAAGTATATAAAATATTAGAATAGGGTTTGGAATTCAGAAATTCCCCTTTTTTCTGTGATTAACCTGCTGTGAATCTAGAAATTTGTATTTGTTTACGTGGTGATTATATGGGTAGCTACAGAGGTGGAGCCAACCTTTTCTTTGAGGTGCAGAACAAAAGGACAAAATGCAGGAAAGGAAATTCCCACTAGGTATAAAGAAGAATCCTTCACAGCTGAGGTGGGGGGCAAGCATTAGGACAGGTTTCTCAAAGAGTCTGTATGATCTCGATCCTTGAAGATAATCAAACTTGACCAGGCAACATCCTGAACAAACCTAATATAACTTTAAGGTGGGCACTGTTTTAAGAGTGGGTTTGAACAGGATGACCTCCAGTGATCCCCTCCTGTCTAAATTATGCCGGAATCAAAGATTCTACATTCTCTTTTTTCATTACTTTTTGCCTCCTAGTGAATGAAGAATTATTTCCTGAAGGACATAACACAAATCCCTTTGCGCATCTTTTTAAYTACAGAAAAATTGAAGGACAACGCAGAGATAACAGTCATCATTACACAATTTTTTGAAGTAGGGCTGAGTTTAAAATTAATCTGTGTAGTTTGCACAGTCTGGTCTCCTTTTTCCACATATAGAATTTTCTTTCTGTGCAAATGCTGAACTAAGAGTAGTTCATAGTTTATTTCCCCCCACAGCTGATTCCCAACAGCTTAAAAATATGGACTGGAAGAAACAGATAGCAAAGTCTACATCTAAAACCCTATGATATTCTGGCTAGAGGTATAGAAAATCTCTCCTAGGGAATGCTAAAATCTGGGATTCAAAAAAATGCTGAAGGGCAGAGAAAAACATCCCACGGTTAGTGAGATGAGCCATTTATTACTAATTAAATCTGTTTATTTCATTATAGCCTTACTATCTTAAGCATRTGTCATGGCGGAATTTGGGTACGGTGGCCACAAGATGAGAACCACACCACCCTCTGACATATAATCTAAAATTTATTTATTGAACAGGATGTTTGTGGCAGGTGATTACCCAGCCAGCATGGGTTCATGAAGGGCAGGTCCTGCTTGACCAACCTGATCTCCTTCTACGACCGGGTGACCCACCTAGTGGATGAGGGGAAGGCTGTGG
>JASVER010000038.1:6930261-6952415 GCA_030449065.1 Oceanodroma leucorhoa
GCTTTTAGCTAAGTAGTTTGTACTTATACTTAGGCATTTGCATGAGCTTCATTTGCAGTAATTCTATCACCGGCAATCCAAAAGAACCTGTGTATCTGTTGCTTTAATAAATTGCATTGTTCGTTAATCTAGTCGTAATTTTTCTCATCGAACGCAACTGGGCTGAATAACTGCACTAGCTACTCCAGCCTTTCACGCAACAACCTGTCCAAGGTACCTAAATCGGACCTTTATTTCCAGTCACAAATGGCCTAGTTTAGCTTCCAGCCTTTTGATATTTTCTGCTTATAAGTCTTTAACTAAACAGTTGATTTCTTAATCATTTCATGCACATATTCATTCTTCACAGGCACAAACTTCATTCAGAATTAAAAATCTGCACTTCCATCTGTAAAATAATGACTCTGGAGCATGAGCCAGCAAGCACTCTAAAGCATAATAAGTGCTAACATGTACTTCTCTTTGTGTACCTATATTGCCAGGATGATGTATGCTACTAGGGTCTTTCTTACCTCCTACTTCCTTGCTGCGTGTGATGCAGCTTCAAAGCAAGAGCCTAAGCCARCTTCTCTGCCACTAAGGAATTACGTCTGAAGACATATGTGGGACCTATGGTAGCCAAGGCAAGTAGAGGCACACATAGGTCTGTACTGAATAGCTCAAGCCTTCTCATCTTCTTCCAGACACCATCGAAGCCAGCCTCTGAATTTGGACCGGACATGTTATAAATTTGGGTCTGAGGTCACAACTAAAATGTTGTAGCTATCAGAAGCATGGCTTTGCTTCTGGAGTACTGTGGCTTTTTATTGCTATGATACATAGGACTAGGAAGAACTAGCCCCAAAGAGCTTCTATCTAATCAACAGTCCAACCTAAAGAGCATTCCCTGTGTAGGGGCAGTATCCTCTGCAGTCATCTTGGCTTATGACTCATGGTTACCCTTATGAGTGGCAATCCTCCTGGTTGCAATCTGGTTTCAGGTGACAGCAAGGCCAGAACTCACACCTCYGTGTGTAGCATATAACTTCAAAAAATATTTTCCAGGCCATGATGTATTTACCAGTATTGATTGATAGGAATCATTTCAAAGTGGTATGCTACTATGCCTCTAACTTTGCCTGTATGGAAGCTCTTTCCTGAACTGAACACTTCTAAATATGTCATTATTGATGAGTATTGCTGACCACTGCTGTGCTATTTGTTGCTGATGCTTCTGAGAGGTATCTATCTACCTACAAAGGTGTTTCTGATTCACAGAATAAATGTCTTCTAATTAGCCAGTTGGTGGTTAATATTAGTCAGCTAAAAAACCCTCTATATTTGATAATATGTGCAATAGTGCTTCCAAATCCCTACCTTGATTTGTGATGCATCCTGGCATTGAAAAGAGCAAAAACAATGAGCCTGGATGTACATATCTGGTTCAAGACTGAGGAAAAATGAGGATGCTTGTTTGGTTGGTTGGTTTGGGTTTTTTTACTAATCTTTAGGACCTTTGAAACATTTGAGGAACTTGTGTTGACTTTGAAAAAATATAGTGGATGCCTGCAATTGTTTTTTTAATTTTCCATTTTTAGACAGCCCTGAAAGAAAAGATTATCTTTCTTTTCCTTAACACTTAAAATACACTTAGAAATCCAATTGATTTTTTGTTAAAAATTAAAAGTTTAGAAAGGCAGAATAATGAAATAAAATGGTGCTAGGAAACTTCCTAACACCTAGTTAATCCTGGTACAGATGAAGTAGCCCCTAAGACTGAGTTAAGAGTCTGAAGAAATGACTAACTTGATTGTCTGTAGTTGTTTCAGTGTATCTAAAAATGGCATTGAACATGTGCTTAAATACAAGGACTTTGTAAGAAACAGTAAATACAGCTCTTTTTTTTCTTTTTTTTCTTTTTTTTTTTTTTTTTTAATAGCCCTTTAAGAGTTTTTTGAGGATTTCTTGGTTGTTTTTTTTTTTGGGGGGGTGGGGTTGGGGCTTTCTTTCAAATTTCACTTTAGAGAGCTTTCCACAATAAAATGCTTCACTGATAGGAGATAAAAGAGACAACAACCTAGTTTAATACACAATGCTGCATCCATTTATCTCAGTGGAAATTTTTCACTAGCTTTAAAGGGAACAGTAGCAAGACCTCAAATATTAGAAAGACTTTATGGTTTAGGCAGACTTCTGTGTTGTGTTAAGATGCACTGGACAGTTAGAATACTGGTTCTAATTATCTCAGAAGCTATAAACATCTTTAATTTGATTCCTCGCTGTTGTACAGAGGACTCATTTAAGAGGAAAGTGTCTGAAATCCATGAGATGATCTGACCTAACATTTTTAAAATAGTGTGCCAGAGTTAAAAGCAACCACTCATCAACGTGTCTTTCTCTTTTATTCCATATCCATAAGGAAGAGCTTTGTGGAAATATGTGACAAAATTCAGAGTTACTGTAAAAGTATACTTACGTTTCATGAGTGTGACTGCCTGTGAATAAGTCTAGTCCTTGTACTTCTAGTTCTTTGCAAAGAACTGTTCTTTGCAGATAGTGCTTTCATTCTGAAATGTGACAAGACAGAGAAAGAGTGTATTCTAAAACTTTTCAAAGAGTACAAAAAGGTGGGAGAACTTCTGAGGAAAAGTTTTTTTTTTAAAAAGTTATTATAACCAAGCATGAAAACTAATTTGCCTCCAGTTATTTTTTTTCCTTTTTTTCCCCCTAAATGTGTAACAAGAAAAAAATATTGTCTGTAATTGTTGCCTCAGAATGGAAAATCATCTGGACAAAGCTGTTTCTTTTTGTTTTTTATTTAGCAAGTGAAGTGGTGATATATTAAAGCACAACCACCCTACAAAACAGTCTGTGCTGCTATGTGTGAATGTGATTATCTAGTTTTAAGCTCAGTCATCTATGCTTTTGCAAATTTTTCCAGTATTGATGAAGACTTATATACATTTTATAAGCAAACAGTCAAGAACAAATATTTTGCTGTTTGAGGTAATTTGAGGTAGGAGGTTGTGGTGCTCATGTGCTGGGACTAGAGAAGCAAAGAGGGTACTGGACTGCTKCTTTTTTGACCCTTCTTTGCTATGCAACATAACATTGGAATTCCTTTCTACAGACCTGTTTTCTTTGAAGTCCTTTGCCTGTCTCGAATAGCAAGACTGAGTATAACATATAGCTGACATCATCATCTCCAGCAGAGAACTAGGTATATTCAACTCTCTATCCATTGATTAAAAGGGCATCCAAACCAATCTGCCTATATTACATGCCCAGCTTATGACCTGTTGGTGTGATGAATTCTGCCCTAAATGGGTACCTTACTGAGGTGGGAGCTGCACACTGAAGCCGGAATTTCCAAGTGGACAGGGGTGGTCTTCAGTTCCCAGGGAAACAAGGCATTCTGCTATAGTTATAGACTAGAGATGGCCGGCTCAATTCCCCATGTTTTAGCTTAGTGGCAGCTAAGGTGTACAGTCTTTGCAATGAACATTCAAGTGCATTTCTGATATCTGAGCCCCTGATCTTAGCTGGTCTTTGGCATGCTATTGTAGCTATTAAACCTATCTTTTTTTTCCTTCCTCATAGGCATGAAGAAGATACAGACAAGATTTGTATGGAGCAAAAGACACTGGAAGATATAACACAATAAAAAAGGGGAAGACAGAAACYGTGAGAGTGAAATGAACATCAAAAAAGGAAAAGGGAAAAATATGCCAGGAAGAAAGTAGTAAGATAAAGCTGATTGCTCTTAGAAATCTGCTGAATAAATACAAATGGGACTATAAAATACATGACTAACATACAGAGATGAGACTAGACTATTCACACAAATTAAAGTTCATTGTGATGCAGGTATTCACATTCCCCAGTGGAGTTCACACCACTCCTATCTGAGCCTGGAAAAACTTTATTTCAGCTGAAACAATAATTATACAGCAGTTTTTGGAATAAATATATCAGATCATATTGAATGACTTCTCTTTCCCTGAGGAGAATCCCCTTGGGCAAGAATATAGCACTATAACCTTGAAAATGCTTACTTCATCTCTTCATGATTTTGTTGACTGTCCAAAAGATATTGTGCAGTCCACTTGCACCTGCCAGTGCACCCTGGGGGAGGCAAGGTGCACTGTCAGAAGCCCYGTTCTGCACTGCTTCATACAGAAATGAAACAAGGTTTAACTTTCTCAAAACGCTGTGGTGACCTTTTCCTTATTGTCTGAGCTTTGACTCTTTCACCTTATTGTTCCTAAATATCCTTTGCTCCTGAGAGAGGGATGCTGCTGAGATGACTCTTGTTAACTCATTTTCATGTCTCAAAGCTTTCAAAGTTCTATCCTGGAATAGTTTCACGAGCTGTGTTCCTTGCCACATGCAAAGCATGACGTATATTGGAAAACAGTTTTAATTAAAATGCAGCTTAATGCTTCTATTTAAGTAGCAGCTGGCATTATTTGTTAAACTGACTGTGAGAGAAAGAGGTCAGAAAAAGAAAACTGGTTGCTATTCCTTCTTTTTTATTTGCCAGTTGAACTATTGAAAGCATTAACATTTTAAATCTCTATGACTCTGGCTATTAAGTAAGAAATAAATAAGAAGTAAAATGTGAATAGAATTGGTTTTCCACCATTGATGTGGCCATTAATGCCAATATCACAAGATAAGCTTCTCATTAAAATGGCAGTAACCAAAACATAAGTTCTATGTGCTGAGATTTATGTATCTGGCAGAAAATTTCACAGCATCCTTTAGGATTACTGCTTGAGAAAAGTGGCTGCMGTTTCCACTGTCATCTCTCTCAATTTCTACACAACTAATGAAAAACTAGGGACACTGCTGAGCGCAGCATGACTTGATCTAGTTGCCATCCTTGATCTGGTTGCCTTACTACAATTTAAAAATAACCTTGGCTTTTTCAGAAAAAAATAAAATATTCAAACTCTGAATTYGTTATATGCATGCCTACAAAATACATTGCTTCCATACCAAGAGCTTCAAAGGGCTAATCACATTGGGAGTGGATTCATCTTATTTAGTTGTAAGCATATATTTCATGGACACCTACACCTGAGATAAATACCTCAGATTTTCTTAATAGTTAGTAGAAAGAGAGAGATCCCCTTAGAGTACTTCTCATCTGACCTGCTTTCATGGGAGCATCAAGGAGTATCTGACTACACTGTCCAATGGCAGATAGGACAATGCAACCAAAACTGAGTGCGATGAGGCTTGGCATAGGCTATGGATTGACGAGTAACAGGAGAAAAACACCTGAAACTGCTGAAAAGCTRTATCACGGTATCTTCATGGACTGATTACCCCTCCCTGCCCCTTAAGAGAGACTGAGGCGGTGTTGTTACATGGACATCCAACATCCAGCACCATGTAGAGGGGGAGGGTATATGTAGTGCACCAACTATGTGTTGGTACTCAGTCTCCAGCCAGAGCATGACGCTGAGACTGCTCTGAGCCAGTGTCATGTTTCCCCTAGGCTCGGCTGTGTCAGCCCACTGCAGAGGTAACTGTTGTGGTCTCAGTTTGGTCTATCTAAGTCTTCATATAAAGCTTCTCAAGATGCAGCCTATCCCTTACTTGGTCCACTTAATAAATTGCCCTCAGCAGTGTCATGTTGTCTGGTGTTCTCTTTCTCCTTGTGACACTTATTATAGATGTTTATCTTAAGATAAAATGAATAACCCCTTAAAGAGGCTTAGCTATGCACTCATATTAAAAAGATAGCAAAGTGGGTACTTCAGTTACAGATATCAATATTTTAGATATTTAAGGTTTGTGAAATGAATTCTACCTACCAGTGTCTGTTCTCCATATATAGCCATTGTGTGAATGGCAGCATAATTAATGAGGCAGGGACTTGACAGAGGCTCTTTTTTTTTCCCTTATGTTTGTTAATACAATAGAACTTTCTCTATCCCTTTCAAAACAGCTGTATTCTTGAACAGAATCATGATGACTACTTCCTACTGCAAGYAATAACTACAGCTCCTGAAATCTATATGGACTTTCCCTGTTCTTATCCACTTCCCTGTTTTGTGTCCCTTGAGTTCTTGGTATGGATATCAGATCCCCAAAAAGCTCTCTCTAGTACGGAAATTCCTGTACTCTGGCTAGTAGCCATTGCAAATTAGCCAGAGAATACAGTTAAGGGTAGTCTTTCCATGGTGGCCTGTCATCTGTTATCTCCTTCCATTGAAAAAATTATTCCTGACAAAACCATCAAACAGCAATCCCTCCTCCCAAATGCCCAAACAAACAAAAACACGTAGGCAAAGAAGCTGATTCATACTGGGCCTTAAAAATACCCCTTTTCTCCAACTGATTAGTCTAGTCAGGCTGTACAAGCACTTTACTTTTAATAGAGAAACCAGTCTCTTCAGATTATCGGCATAATAATATTTGATTGAAATACTAAACCTAAAGAAAGGAGATTTGAAATGAATTTGGGAAAGATTTTTTGTTTGGCTTGCTCGTTGGTTTGACTTTTTGCTTTGCTTGTTGCAGGGCTTGGAGTTTTCTTTAAAAAATACCATAATTTGGGATTCTGTTTTCTTTTCTAATTTGGAACACAATTTTAGGAAGAGATCACCAGTGAATGAATAGTGTGGGAAAAATAAAACCAAATAAATGTTTTAGTTTGTGAAGAAAAAGACATTAATCATGTYCTGAAAAGGCTTTCAACTTTTTTGCTACAATATTGAGTCATGCGCTGAAGTAAGAACACTCATGTTATTATGTGTTTGGGTTACCCCTTGATGCCATGTTGTGTGCAGCATTTGCTCAGCTATATGGTAAGGAACGTAGGAAGAAGCTGAAGCTAGGAAATGAGGATCCCTCCAGAGGACATAGAGTATGTTTGGCAACATTTTTTTTTGCAGGGAAGGCAAGGAGCAGCTGTTTTTATAGCAATGTACTTGTAGGCACAACCAGAAAGTCTTGAACATGGGTCAAATGATTAAGCTTAGGGTATGGTGTGTCAGGCTTATTTCAGTGATGTTCTGATTCAGTCCTTAAGCTCCACTGTTGCCAGCTCAGCCAGCACCAGGATGTGTGTGTATCTGGAAGGGATCTGCACAACAAAATAGGTGGCCACCAATTCACTCTCTCTGAGTTCAGAAATGGTACGAAGTCGAAGAAACTCTCCTGGTAGTTTTTTAAAGATGAACACACAGATATATATGAAACACTGATTTTGCCATCCAGAAAAAGGTCATGCCTGTGTAAAAATAACTCTTAAATAAGAAAGGGGTAGTTTTCAAATTCACTTCTCTCCCCATTTTCTTTTCCTTTCATTAAATAGCTCTATCTCAATAAACTTTTCTTTAAAATGAAATTTATGGTCTTTTTGTAAGGAATTGTAATTATTTAAAAATGTAAAAGAAACACTTGGCTTTTATAGAACTGGAAGCAAGGTTTTGTGTCATTTGATATTAGCTGTCTCGCAGCTGAAGACCACATACAGAGACTCCTATGATCCATTTCTAGGATAAATGTAAGCGTCTTCATATGAGCATTCTTTATTGTCTTTTATAATCCTTTTTTAGGCACCTTTAGGGCTCAGTTCATCAGATCTACTTTGGATATCTAAATTGAATTGATAATCTGACCTAACACATCTCCTTTAAAAAATAAAACCCCTAAACAAACATAAAACCCTACTTAAGATTATTTAGGTTCCCTCTATGTGGACCACCCTTCAAAGATCCTTTTGCACTTTTTTTCAATATTTAGAATATAGAAAATTACTTACTTATTACTCTTTCACCAAAAATTAATATCTACAAAAAGCGGCAAGGTTTTTGTAAAAACAGAAGACTACATATCCCATTGCATACTTCGGTACAGTAATAGCTTACAGACCAAGGACAATAATACTATTTTGGTTTTCCTGACACAGCCTCCATTTTTGGGTTGGGGTTTTTTTTTATTTCCTTTTTTTTGGGTGGGGTGCAGGGAGAGACTTCTAACTATACAGAAAGAATTTGACCAAAACAACAACTTTCTAGCTTTAACTGGTTACGGTGTTGTGTTAGCAAACATGAAATACAGAAAGAAAAAGTACTTTCTTTAAAATAACATTTAGATTCTATTATTAAATTCATGCTGGTTTCCTCCATATATCATTATTAACTGTTGAACTTGTTTATATCAGTGCAGCAAAACCAAACATGTAAAATATGAATGCTACATGTCCATCCCAAATTTTATTATGTTTTAAATTATTTGATTTTGAAAAGTGAGAAAAAAGGTCTTTTTTCTATATATTTTTTCCACACTTTTTCTGTACAATTCCTGTATTTTTATCTGTTTTATTTTTTGTTAAATCCAAGTTTTTCCTGTGTACATTTAACTCAAGGAGGTTGGATGCTTAGAGAAATTGTGACTGAACATTGTGGAGGTAAGTGTTAACAAAAGACAAAACAATCTCTAAAAAGACCCCAAGCTTCGTTTAAAAAGCAAGAATAGACATTCTGACTGACATCTGAAAGAAATATTATTGTAAAGATTCCTGAAATGGGCGCATGCATGAGAGTCTACATGCGGGACTACATAGCTGTTGTGTGCTCGTGAGACAACTGAAGAATAGTAAGAATCCCTTACAGGAAAAGAAGATACCTCAGAAGCACTACAAAATATATGTAACATGATTCACTACTGATTACATTTAAACTGTGAGGTAGGTGATGCTAATTGGAATCAAATTAAATGACTGGATGGATTAGAATTAGGATGCAGAACTCTGGGAGAATGTGTGCTCTGATGCATCCTACTGGTGACATGCTTTATTTCTGTGTATTAACCAAACATCTCTTGAGTACTTCTTCATCACAAATAATAGTGTGAGAGTCACAGCGACCCAACCATAGACTGAAGAAAAAAAAATAAGGTTCTTTCCAGTTGTTAAGGGAGTAGTTTAATTTAAGAATAAGACACATTAGTTATGCAAAGTCATGTGTGTGTAAATTCCAGAATATAAATATCAAATCATCCACTCACCACTATTGGAATAAATGAAAAAAAATTCTTTTTTTTCCCCTGGGGTAGTCTTGTGAGATAGCTATGAGTTTGAAGTGTAGTCTTGGTATTGTCAGGCAAATAAGCACTTCAAGAAATTCTTCTCAATATATATTGCAAGCCAGAACTGTGGAATTAATTAGTCTGTTCTTCATTGTAGATTTTTCCATAAAACTTTTGAATGTTCATATAAGGAAGGTTTTTCTTTCTTTACTGTACTCATCTGTTAAATTTTCGTATATATCCAAGGGAACGTAATACTAAATGAAATGAATGGATGCAAAGGAAAGTTAAGTCAAACTAGAAAACTGTTTCTAGGCAGTTCCAGCGGTAAACAGATGCACATGCACAAGGATTTCAGTAAATGTCAAAAACAACAACAAAAAGATTCTTTTCAAATGTGGACACCAAATAACCATCTTTCTTCCAYTTAGGGGTGTTTTTCCAACATTGGGGGCAATACTTCATGTAACAAACTTCAGGTAACACATATATATTTGCAAGCATAAGATATTTGTAAATATAAACACATTATATACATTATAGAGCATATATAAACAATGTTCCTGTTAAAATCTCCAGACCATGATGGCAACACAAAGTTATGGCAGGTAACATTTAGACTGACAATATGTATTTGTCTCTTATTCCAGACACAATCAAGAAGTGAAGACATTCTTAGTTTTTGAAACATCAGCCACAGGAGATGCTTCATTTCTCAGTCCAAGCCTACATTTGCAACAGGCAGCGATTTGATTTTCTTATGTCAATTTTATAAATTGAAATACTTCTTCAATACTTCTGATATTAGATATACAATTTCACTGAACAATGAACCTTATGTATTTTTCATAAATCAATCCTCACATTAAAAAAAATTACACAAACTGTATTCGTTTACAAGGTTTCTACAAAGTGGGTTCAAAACTGTTGCTTCGGGTAAGCCTGAACACATAAGAGTGCCCATGAGTTTATTTTACCTTACATGAGCTTCTGTGAGGTTTGTTGCATCTTTTCTTTTTTTTTTTTTAATTTTTAATATTACACAGGCCTCACAAAAGTAAAGAAAAAAAAATGAAAAATTACAAATTGCTATTCACATGTAGTCCTTCAGAAAGAGAAATTGAACAGACTGCATTGCTAGTAGCTCAAAAGTACTTTTTCAAATACCAGGTTTTTACTCTGCTTTGTAGCCTCACGTAGGCATGAAATTGAACTACTTACTTCCTTATCAAACTTTATGCATTCATTGCAAGTGTTGTCTGATTTATTCTTGTAAAWTTTTTCTCATAAACATTAGCCTGCCAGCATTGGTCTTTAAATAAGTAAATAAACAAATAAACATGCCTTTCAAAGGGAGAGAAAAGCAAAAAAAGGTATTAAGAATTACATAAACTTTGTCGACAGTGATGAGAAAAGATTGGTCATCTACCTTGAATGACTCTTTACTTTTATGACAATGTCCTCTAAGCTTATTGTTCATGGAGACCTTCTTTTTGTCACATACAGTGGAGATAGTAAGACAAGTTAAAAATAGTCCTTCATATTTGAGAAAAAAATTGCCAGGAATATCTCCAAAAGACTTAATTGTTTTGCAAGTACCCATAGCTGGGATGCCAGCGGACTTTTCCTATATGGTTATAGCTATCAGGACAAGAAGGTCAGAATCCATCCAGGTACTCTCCCATCTCCCTGTCTGTATTTACCTTTTATCCTCAGCTTACAATAAGGTTATAAATAATTTGGGGACAGGTAATTAATTTTCTTTTGTGTTTGCTTAATGACTACCACAGTAGTATTCTTGCCTTCAGGTTGCCACATGCTATCAAAAAATAAACAATAAATCAGAATAATGGAAAGGTATGTATACTAGTGATGTTAAATATAGAAGGAATTATACAACACTGCCTAGGTTGCCAGATGACTACCATGGCTTCCAGCTCCCCTCCCTTCTTGCTTTTTACTCACTGTAGAATTGCATGGAGCACTGAGGACCCAGTCACAGAATAAAGCAATCTGAAGTACTATGCTTTCGACGGTTTAAAGAAGTAGGTTGTGTTTTTGTGAGACTCCACAAAAATATATAATTATGTTTTCATATGTTTTCCAGTTTACAATAAGATGGGTGGTTGGTTTCACCCCCACATCCTTTGAGCTCTGCTTATAGTGATTTTTGTCCTATTTGTGATTCCACCACAGATTAACCTTTAAGCACTCTACATACATATTTATAAGAAAAGCACTTCTGCACATGCAGCTGAGATCAGTAGAAAGGATCTAGGCAGGTTTCTTTCTTTATAAATGACGTAGCTACTATGTCTTCCCCTGAGATGAGGCCTGAACTCTGGCACTCTCTTCCTTCCCACCCTAAAAGGCTTTACAGAGACCAAATTTTCAGGGAATGCTGAAATTTCTGGAAATTCTGGGAGAGAAGACAGAATGGATTTTGGGTAGTTTTGATTAAACCTTACGTCATATATATTTTTATTGTGTTATTGTGCATTTTCATGTAAAGGTGAGGCACTGAAGCATGAGATAGCCAACTACTTTAAATTCATTTGAATAAATCAATATAACACTAAATTTTGCTTTGCTTATTGATTTTTTCCTAAATCTCTTAGGGAAAATTGTTTTATCAGGAGACTAACCAAAGTGAAGGAAAATAAACACAATACCTCAAGAAAATTAATTTCTCATATATTCCTTTGGAGACTATTGTGCTGTAAAGAGTTATGAAAAACTCTGTCCATACATATGACACACCCTAGCTATGATGATATAGTTAAAAAATAATATGATATGCTTGATTATGGAGGCCTGCCAGAAGTCAGTGTGGGTTACAGTTATGGATCTGTTTTGACCATTACGCAGCAAATACTAACATCTGGAAACTTGAAGTTCAAAGGTTATTTTTCTCATAAAGCTGAACAAGTGTGATTCATAAAAACCCAACGTTGACCTTCAGTTTAACAAAGTCCTGCTGCTAATATTATATTGTAAAATACAGGGTGTCCCTTTCCTTGACTTGGTTTGATTTTGATTTTATTGAACTATTTAATCAACTAACACAGAAAGGGGCATTTGAAAATAACCCATTCTTGTGATTATAATGCAGAAACTTGTACAGATGGATTACTAGTGTTTAACACACCTGCATATGTTAACCTTTATTATAAAAAAGCAATATCTTTTATGATCGCCTAAGCTCCTGACTAGTTACATATTGCCTGTGGATTTTTTTTCCCTTTGTTGTCATCGTCTTTCTCATTCATCATGCTGCTCATCACAGTATACTACTTACAGTTCCATTCTTCCTGAGTTTATAGTGCCTGAAAGAAGACATTATAAAAAACTACATTAGCATAAATTAATCTCATGTTCTAGCTCATGCCTTCAGGCTATGGAGATGTGCAGTAGATTAAATGATTTCCTTAATATTCCTGCACAGCTGGATCCCCTTTCTGCCCATTTTGTAGCTCTGGTCCATGTTTGTGTGCTCATATTACCTCAGCTCTTTCAAACAAATGCAGTGGGCATTGCACATGTACCTCTATTCAATTCTCCAGGCAGTTGCTACAATATTTCCCCTCCACATACATGCGATAGGGACTGTATGCTTCCTGGGATGTGGTATAGCCCAGCAGCTATTGCTAGAACTACATATACTGTCAGGTAATCTGGGAATGCCTAGATTCAAATATTGACTGTCTGATCGTAAGTTTCCTCCTTTCCCCATCCTTCTTGTATTCAGCGGTAAATACTTGCCTGAAGTCTAACTTTATTTGTACCACTCCTCGCCTTTCTTCTGTTTGTGGCCTTCTTAAATTAGGAACCTGAGCAAGCAGGCCCTCTCTTCTTACTATTTAACAATGGGAATAGAAAATTAAGGAAAATATCCATAATCACAGGGCTAAGCTAGAAAACTATTCCTTACACTATGTCTGGTTTGAGAGGCAATAATGAGCTTTGGGATGACCAGCTGGGAATGACCAATAAGCTTGGTTTCTTATTTCCACATGCTCTCTTGCCTGTAGATTATAAATAACCAGGAAATCCTATATTCAAGTGGGAATTCTGTGGAAATGAGAACTATCATATACTCCATTTAATCCTCATTTTAATGAGGCATACATATAATTGAGTTGACATTAAAACGTTACATTTGCAACATGGAGAAATGATCGATAGCTTGGTCATGCTAAACTTGCCTCCCTACTAAAAACAATTAAAATAAAAGGAAATAAAAACAGAGAGACTTCACTGGCTAATATCTGTATTTATTTCTTTTGAGTAACAAGAGAGTTTCCCGTAAGTACTTTCAAAGGAAAAATATTTTGGAGAGCCAAAAGTGTTAAATACAAATCTACATGAGAAATGAAAACTATTACTTTTTTAGGATCTGAACTTGAAATTCAATTCAAAGAGCTGAACAGCATTAAAAAAAACCCAGGGGTAAAAAGTGCTTGTTGGACTGAAAGGTAGAATGACATACTTTAACTCATCTTTGACTTGTGTTTTACATTGTTGAATGACAGCTCCCTTGGAAAGAAGAATTTAGAACTGTAGTGCTGACTTAACCTTCATTACATCTCTGTTATAGTACAAAGACAATCTCATTTAGTAGGTTTGACAATATGTTTTTCAGTATGTTTTGAAACCTTTTGCTTTTGACATATACTTTCCCTTGCTGAAAAGATGTGCTATGATTAATGAACAGCTGTATATCTTTTTTTGACATGTACCAGGTGTCTGTCACTTACCATTTGTCAGTCTTCCACCATTACCTGTGAATAAATGTTCCTAATTCACTATAGCAGGAGGTGTGGGGACTACAAAGGGGTGAGCTGCATCTGGGACACTGTCAGCTTCATTTGTTATAAAGCTAAATGTCTGAGGTATTTAAGATCTGAAACATTATTTTGTCATGGTATCTTTTGATGGGAATCCTTTATGGCCTGACGTTAGAGACTGTCATAGATAAACATACAGGAATACTGCAAGACATCCATAGACGTTAACTGAGTTTTTCATTTTGGAAAGTAACATGGTAATAAATAAACCTTTGTGGTTTATTGTCCTTCTTGTAAATCTATTCTTTCCCAGGTCAGCTGTGACTTAAATAGTCACTAACTATCCCTTTGTTTGTTTGTTTGTTTTGGAAAAAAACCTAGGTAGAGTCCTGTAATTCAGGGGCTTTTAAGTACAGTAAATGAACTGCTTCTAAAAGGTACTGAAAAGGTAACTAAGAAAAGCAAGCTTGTTGTAAGTAGGCTTAAATTGGCAGTATTAGGGTCTGAAAGTGTAGTTGAAAATTGTTTATGTGGGAGTCTGCAAATTGGAAAAGACTGAAAAAAATCATAGTCTTTAACCTTACACTAAGGGAAGAAATACAGCAAGAGCTGTTCTCATGAAGAAAAACAAGAAAGGAATGTAAATTATGGCCCAAATCTTGCTTGGTTTATTTTTAAATGAATGCCTTTTTACCTTGGTTTGCAACATGTTGATATTTGATGCTGTATAAAAGTTTTGGCTCTATGCAAGAAAAAATGGGTCTCTAATGCCAAAACCGTATTATATGTAAACTCTTTCCATGGTTAAGCAGACCTCTCTATGCAAATCTGCTGTCTACATTCATACYTTGATGTAAGCAATTGTTAGTCATATTTATTGGATGGGTTTTTTCACCTTTTTGAAATATTTTCATTATGAATGAAGTAAAGCCCACTTCATTTGTTATAAATCTGCAATCAATATGCAATCCATAGTTTCCAAGCCTGAATTTTATGATTTTAAACAACTGACTTCTCATTTACTTAATTTTCCTCAACCTTTCTCTCTCACTCTTTTTTTTCCTCTTGCTATTTGGGTGAGCATGGAGGAGAAACTGAAAGATAAGTTCCTTGTATTTTTATTTCCTCAGGCAGAAGAATCAACCTTACTTATGAATTGGTTGTATTGTATAACTCTTGCATCATACAACCTTTCATTTAATTTTTTTTTTAAGTCTTCATTCATTTCCTGGGAGTTTATTGACTAATATAGAACATCATACTTTTGAAGCACAAAATACAATGAACGAGATGTCAAAGAAAAGAAAGCAAATGATTTGTTGTTCCCAAGGGGAAAGAAAAATCTCTGCAGAAAGAAATACTTACAGACATGGTTGGAACACACAACCAATACAAAAAAATTTAAGTTTGATGCTGCTCATTTCAATTCCTTATCGTCAAAAGGGAAAATCCTGTGCTCATTTATTCTCCTGAAGTTGATTGCTAAGCATGTGACTAGAAGCAGGATTTAATCTATTATTTTGATGGTAAACCAGTAACCCCTAAAAAAAAAGTTAAATAATTATGTTGTTTTCCTAAATAACATAATTTTAATAGCAGTAATTAGAAATCCTGGTTTTATATCTCATATTATTAAGGACTACATGAGGTAGAGAATGGTTGAAGAAGATTTAAATGTTCTTTGAACATAAAAATTGTATTTAAGAACAAAATCAACCAGCATCTTCTACAGTAAAAAGTTAAAGATATCCTGATTTCAAAAGCTAAAAATTTTTTTATGTCCACAAAATCTATCATATCTAATACTGGAACCCTGATATCAGACAGGGATAACTTGCATAACTGTGTTCCAAATTACATGTGTTCCTTTTCATTGCCTCTGATGAGGCAAAGAAACATTTTTTCTGAGAAACATTTTTGTGTTGATTCCCATGCTTTGGAAGAGTCTCACACTACTTTTTGCAAAGTCAGTTAAATCTTGTCTTTTCAATCTTTCTACAAAACTAAACATTTATGTTCTAAACTGTGTTGCCTGTGATCCCTGTATTTCTTGAAAATCACTGTCAAATGCTGCCAGTATGCCTACAGCACAGGATTAATATTATTCTGTTACAATGTTGTCAATCTCTTGTCCTTGGCCCAACCCACTCATCTGCATGGTTTCCCACATTAACCTTCTAATCTATTTCAAGATCTTCAAAATACCATAAGGATGCAAATGATAATGCTAACAAATAACTTCACTATGAGCTATAGAGGCTGATCAAGCTCGAGAAGTGGGCCCGTGTGAACCTCATGAGGTTCAACAAGGCCGAGTGCAAGGTCCTGCACCTGGGTGAGGGCAACCCCCAGTATCAGTACAGGCTGGGGGATGAAGGGATTGGGAGCAGCCCTGCCAAGAAAGACTTGGGGGTACTGGTGGATGAAAAGCTGGACATGAGCCAGCAATGTGCGCTCGCAGGCCAGGTGGCAAACCGTATCCTGGACTGCATCAAAAGAAGCGTGGCCAGCAGGTCGAGGGAGGTCATTTTGCCCCTCTACTCTGCTCTGGCGAGACCCCACCTGCAGTACTGCGTCCAGCTCTGGAGTCCTCAGCACAAGAAAGACATGGACCTGTTGGAGCGGGTCCAGAGGAGGGCCACAAAAATGATCAGGGGGATGGAACGCCTCTCCTATGAAGAATGGCTGAGAGAGTTGGGGTTATTTAGCGTGGAGAAGAGAAGGCTTCAGGGACACGTTATTGCAGTCTTTCAGTACTTAAAGGGGGCTTATAAGAAAGATGGCGGCAGACTTTTTAGCAGGGCCTGTTGTGACAGGACAAGGGGAATGGTTTTAAGCTAAAAGAGGGTAGATTTAGACTAGATATAAAGAAGAAATTTTTTACAGTGACGGTGGTGAAATGCTAGAACAGGTTGCCCAGAGAGGTGGTAGATGTCCCATCCCTGGAAACGTCCAAGGGGCTCTGAACAACCTGATCTAGTTGTAGATGTCCCTGCCCAAGGCAGGGGGGTTGGACTAGAAGACCTTTAAAGGTCCCTTCCAACCCAAACTGTTCTATGATTCTATGATTCTACGATCTTTTCTTCAAATAAAAACATTTATTAAGGTAACAGTGTAATGAATTCTATACCCTAACTTTAGATGTGACATGAAAACTGTATTTTTTCTCAATTAAAGCATATCCTAAGACGTCTGTTTTAAAAAGAAATTTACCTTCGCTTGTATGTGGCTTTTTTTTGGTTAAAGAATATATCAGAATGTATCTTCACTGTCTGTCATTTGGTCTTTGATATTTACATTAACTTTTTGCTATAGGAATATTTAAGACTTAAAAAAAATAATATATATATATTTAATATAATTTAACTTAGGTTTGTGTGGTTTTTTTCTTCCTCTTTCACCCCTTCAAGAGAAAAGGATCTTCTGCGATCATGAGTTCTCTGAGTGTGCACCTGTTAAACCTTTAAGCCACTTGCCGATTTCAAGGAAACTTGTGAAAAGCTTGAAGCATCACAGAAAACTGGGTTTCTACAATCTTTTTGAAAATCAGTGCTGAGTAAAAGCAAGTGAAAGGCTGAATTCTGTCTTCAGAAATTCTGCTTGGCAGCATTTGGAGAGGCAATCAGCAACTGAGTTTGGCCAGTGCACACATAGCTCCAAATATCTGTATAGTGTTTCCTATCTGTAGTCAATCCCCCCTATCTGGGGGGTTTGTAGTAGTCACTGGGATTAGAGCTCATAGGCAAGAAAAATACTCACAGACACCCAAATTTCCATTGTTCACAAAATTTTGTCATTTCTTCAGGATACAGAATGTCACTGGTTCAATCTTTGCAAGCAGGATCATGAAACACTTTCCAGAAGACACTTTATAATTGCCACCATGTTTTTTTGCACCGTCATTTGTGCTACAGAAGTGATCATGAGTGCCTTAAAATGTAATATATTATCCATCTTCATTGATTTTGAATTCCAGTTATCTTCTCTGTTTTTCTATCTATAGTACACAGAGGCTTGCAAGACCCTACCGGGGTCATAAATTAGATTTTCATGAGAAAGATTATTTCTAATTAGCGTAGAATCAATGTCTTCCAAATATTGTATGTTAAACCAGAGATTTTGAATTATTTTACATCATTAACAACAGTTCAGAAAATAAATCATCTTGTTGACACAGCCATCCCATTCCTGTGAAATAGAAATTAAATTATTTATTTAAAACCATTACCTGTTTTTCAAGTCTTCTGTGACCTTATTTATCTCATTCAGCTCAGAATCACAAGAAACATTAACCTGTTCACAATGGCAATTCCAAGGAATTGCTATTTAGTATTCTAACTTTTGTGATTCTTCTTGCTGCCTTGCCTTCACCTGGGAAAATATGGCCCCATACATTTTAAGTTATACCCGGAAGATTTCTGTAAATTTCTTATAACTACTCTCACAATGAGCTTTCCACAATAGTTTGAATGTTGTTAAGAAAGCTTGTGTAATTTGCTTCCCCAAGCTTGCAAACTCACTCAGAACCATAAAGCTTGCAATCAAGAACAAATAGAAAATTCTGCCACTAAGCCACCAAGCTATCAATCTGCTAGTAAAATCTATGAGCTCCAAGAATGACAGGAAAGGCTGTCTAAGCTATTAAGGCAAAGTTAAGAAGAAAAGCATTGCTTCATAGCTCCTGGTATGAGAAAACTGAGGGCGTGAGTAAGCAGACAAATGAGGAATAATATGGCTAAAGGATTATTATGATTAGAAAGATTTTTTATGTGTATATATACATACATGTTAATTTATTCTTTTGTAGCTCACAAATACTGTCTTGATGCTACACAGACAGTGCAGACATTTGTTTAACATCACAGAAAGTGGGAATATCAGAAGAAAGAAGCTGATTTTTCAGGGTATGAGATTAATGTACAATATTTAATATACTGCCATTCTAGATATCGTGATGGATTGATTCAATTTGTTGAACTAGAAATATGGGAGTTATTGTGCACAATGCAAAACGTCTTTGAAAATCCCCTAGGAATTTGTGAACTGCTACAAACTGCACTTCAGGGAACTGACTGACGACTCTGTAAGTAAAAAATGTGTTATTGTTTCAGATCCTATAAGGAGACAATACTAGGATCCTAGACATCACATTCTCAATGTTCAGGTTCTTTGGACATTTAGTATTTCTGCAATATCTGAGCTCATTATTAGTTTAACTTGATAGAAAAAAAAAAAAAAGAAAAAAAAAAGCATAGTGAAGATGTCCACAGTTGTCCACTCATTTGAGTGGTATGAGAAATATGTCTATTCAGGTCTTTCCTCTTTTGTCTTATTAAAGTAAAATATACATAAGATCTTTTATTGAACCAATATTTCCTAAAATTTTAAATGAAGTTCAGTTTACAGTTGACAAAATCCTATAATTGCAATGAAATTATGAAATTAATGAAATTATGCTGGGTTTGTGTGAATGACCTGGCTTTGGGTGTTATCTTCTCTTTCTTTCCTTATTCTAATAATATCTTGTAAACACTATGAAATCAATCAAATTTTGCCTATATTAAAGTTGTCTAACTTTCTACAGCTTCAACTGAAGCTTGCCTAAGGTATTGAAGCTTGAGTTTCCCTTTTAGATGAATATTTTAACAAAACATTTTTTCCAGTGCATTAGCATTAGCTGCTACTGGAAATCCAAGACTCTATGTCATTACTTGCAATTTATAAAAAAACCACAACCATTTTAGAAATTTCTTAGGTACTAACATAGTGCAAAACTTTCAACATATATTTTGCAAAGAGCTTTTAAAATTTATCGGCAAAAATCTCCCTGAATAAAACACAAAGAAGATAACACATCAATAATAACAATGAATGTTGTTTTGACAGTTGGTATTACATAAACAATAAACCACAGAACAAGAATATAGTATTACAGAGCTCCTGCATTTTGCAGAAAGCACACACTGTGTGATGTTACCTGCCAATGTAATGAGATTTACAATGAAAAATATGAATAGAACTTTGTAAGTCAATTCACCGAGAGAGTATTGAATGCAAAAACTCCATAAAAACGCTATTAAGAACATGATGGCAACATGACAGATATAAAGAAGTCTGCCACTCTGACTTAGTTTCGGCTAGTTGGACCTAGATATTGCTTCTTATTTGATAGAATCATAGAATAATAGAATCATAGAATAATAGAATCATAGAATAACAGAATAGTTTGGGTTGGAAGGGATCTTTAAAGGTCATCTAGTCCAACGCCCCCTGCCATGGGCAGGGACATCTTCAACTAGATCAGGTTGCTCAGAGCCCCATCAAACCTGACCTTGAATGTTTCCAGGGATGGGGCATCTACCACCTCTCTGGGCAACCTGTTCCAGTGTTTCACCACCAACATTTCCAAATACGTTGCTTTATATCATCAGTGTAGAAGACTAACTTAAAAATTCTCAGACTGGGTTGGTCAATGCTTTCCTCATTTAGACTTGGACTATGTGTAAAAACAAACACGTAATGTTTAGGAAAAAGTGGAACCTGATGCACGTAGTCCATGATCTGGTCTTATTACAATGCAGAAACTGATGGAAACAAATATTTGCCTTGCTGTGATAGGAGGTCAAACCTACCCACACTGCCTCTAAATTTCAATTATCCTAATCTGTAGAAGGTAGAGAACTACAGACATGTTTGTAAGCAAACTCCTGTAACATAAGTTTTTCCTTCTGTGCGGGCAACATTTTAATACTAGTTAGTGTATGGTTCAATGAAATTTGTTTGCCATTAATGAAATACTAATATTTTAAAACAAACATTTGAATGTAATTCCTATGGATCCATGTATTTTTGCTGTTTGTAATCTCTCACTCTAATTATTACTTGTTTCCATTAAAATGATGAATAATATGATTCTAATTTCTAATGGCATCTTATAATAGCTATGTTGAATTTCCTATGCTATATTTTTTCTCAGGTCTTTTATCTCCTTTTGAAATTTCTATTACAACAAATGGATAATACAAATCACATCAGTGCAAGTCCTGAATGTTCCAAGTCCTTCAATAAAATGGGTGTTTCAGTTTTGACCTCATATATGAATCACAGATTCTTGCAGGATCTTTACAAAGAATCATTTAATTTTCAGTACTTGTGATGCAGTATGAATTTCATGGACATTTTAGAGTTTTTTCTGTGACACTAAATGATTTATGTTGAATTAAACCTATGTTATTGTCATATTAGGTGCTCTCAGACCATCTCTGCAATATCCTGGAGATTGGTTATTCAGGTTTGGRGTATTTTGAAATTAATCTTTTGGTTTTAGCAATCAATTTTCTCTTCCATGTAGAAAAGGGACCTGATAACCATACACATCCTGCTTAACTTCTTGGAAGACTTTATTACTTTATATTATTTCATAATTCCATTGCATCTTTGGGAATTTGCAGAGAGAAATACAAATGCCCCAAATTAGTTCCAGTCCTTTTCCCTTCCTTCTTTGGATTAAATGAGTCAGCATAACCAACAACTTTCAAAAGAATTGTTGATTTACAGTTCAACAAAATCCGTTTTTACTTTTGACCATTATTCAACATCTTTTGCAATTCACTGAGAAAAGAATGGAAACAACATGTTCTGAGTTACACGGACGGCACATCTATTTTGAATGAGTCACACATACATCACCTGTAATTGCCCATTGCAGGTCAATACCCAAATAAAGAGGGTCTGATCATAGGCCAGAATTCATAGGAATTAGAGCTTGGTAAGAAATGAAGAACACTTTACCTTACCTTTGTATTCATTATTGAAAGAGTGTGCCCTTGAATCTAAGCAGTGCACTCTCCCAGATCCTTTTCACTCTTCTGTGGATACTGGATATTAAATGAATGCAGCAGTTTCCATGAAAGTGTGGAATTCCTCACACTATAAGTAAAGGAACGCATTTAATGACTTGATTTTGTAAAGCAACATGTGCTTTTCAATTACTGTTTGTATATCTGTAGCCTAGACAAGGCACCAAATATAGGTGATATCTTTGGTGAGACATTTAGTAGTTATATATGTATAAGTACTTGCCTTATTTTTAAAAGAAGAATACGCACACCATCATGGAGATGCAATACAAGAAGAATCATTTTCCTAAAAAATACCTCAAACACTGGAAGTAAAAAAGCTATTCCAAAAATCAGTTGAAAATCTAGTTTCTGTTTAAAGTCTAACTACCTCTAGAATGAACTTTCTTATATTATAAGACAGTTTGCATTACACAGTAATTATCCCATTAAAATGCCTTGACTTTTTCCTTACTGTCATTGTGGTGGCATGCCTTGGACC
>JASVER010000038.1:6953715-7003363 GCA_030449065.1 Oceanodroma leucorhoa
AAAACCCTTGACTCAAAGAATTTTGCAGACCAGTTAAGTTCTATAGTGACTGGAATATTTTCACATTATGAAAAAAGGCTTTCTGAAAAAGGGGTTCTGTCTTTCACCCCAGGGTTAATGGGAGGGGAAAAAAGTCCTGAAAAGCTTTCTGAGGAGGGAACTGTTCTCAGCCAAGCCACAACCAAGCTTTTACAAAGTTCGCCTGGCTTGAGAGCTTTTTCATGCTTTTATTTGCTATTGTAGTTAGTATGATCAAAATAAAATTGTTCTCCCAATAGGTAATGGAAATGCTTAATCCCAGATTCTTCTAACTGCATCATGGTTTACTCAATTAATTTCATATTTTATGCTTATCTTTTTATTCTATCCAGAGCATATATGGTTTTATATTGTATTTAAAATTAAAAAAAAAAATAGCTATTCTATTTTTGGTATAGAAAACTCTGAACTTCTCATCTGAGTATAGTTATGTGGCTAGACCAAGAAATAACTTCAAAATCACAGTTCTGTTTGGAATCATAAAGCATTAAAACTGCTGTCAAAGACTTCACACTTGCTAGATCAAGGAATACAGCCTCTGTTACCTATAAGGATGAATTCTGACTTCAAATGCAATAAATAATTAATATTTTAGAGCTAGGAAAAACTCAGGAAAAAATCGTTAGCACCATTGTGAATGGGAACATTTAATTTGCCCATTATTTTTCTCTGCATGGATGATAGAAATGAGACATAAATTTAATACTCTCTATTTAATATTGTTTCCTAGTAAAAATTTCAATAAATAAATTCTAGCTTGGCCACTAGGCGGTTGAGAACTTAAAAGTTAATGGCAGCGTGAGGTGATTTACTGTGACCCAATCTGCATTACATCTGTATCTGTTACTTTTCCCAGTCATCAACATTTGGTGTTTTTCATAACTGTCATAAAAAAGCATAGTTCTAATAATTTTACAGTTTTTACCAGAAATGTACAATACAGGCTGTCAAGGCTATTTGGAGTTCAGTATTCGGAGCTCATCGAGAACAATTTTYTATCCTACTGGCTTAGAAGAAGAAAATCAATACATTAATTAGGTTTGAAATTTCGTGTTCAAATGGTTGGAAATTTTCTGATAGAACATAGTCAGAAAATACAGATTCAGTAGCATGTTTTTGGAAACCTATTTGTTTCAACAAATTTTTACAGTCTAGTATCCTACTGCTTCTACTGATGAACTTGGGTTCTCAGTGTTTGTAGGTATTAGACAACTTTTGTGATAGTTTGTTGTGATTCAGTGGAGTATGGGTTGTTGTGATTCAGTGTTGTCTGGTTGTCAAGTTTAGTCTACCAGAATTAAAATGAAAGCTTAGATGACTTCGGGAACTCTGTCCTTGTTGAGAAGTAGCTGCATTTACTGGACAGGTGTCTGAAAGCATAGCAATGCTAATATTTCTGTGAGGTAGAACATTATTTCATGGAAATTGTGCTTCCAGTACTTAGTAGTCTTTTTCTATCCATGGATGCAAGATGATTATGCTATTTTACTGAGGCACCTCATTATTTGTCAGAGCAGGAATGGATTAATTTTTGATTACATCAAAACGAATATTCTAAAATCAGTTCAGCAAATTGAAATATTTTGTTTCAGGTTTCTTTACTATTTCCTTTTGGGGTTTTTTCTTGCTAGAAAGTCAATATTTTCTGCAGAACATTTCAGCTTTGTAGAAAATTCCCAAATAATTCTGATATTATAGAAAGCATAAACAAGTTGYACCCTGAAAATTTAAATTTTCACCATTTTGTTTTGTGCTTTTTGKTTTTTGTTTGTTTGGACAACATTGTATTGGTGTCAATCTTTCAATCTTGGATTTCTGCATAGAAGCAGCCTCAAGGCAGTGAGGTCTGTGGCAGTGACTAGAGACTATTGTTTTTTTCACTTTGTAGCATAGAATCCCTTCATAGGGACTTATTATTGTTGGAAAGTGCACTAACCTTATCACTTTATATGTCTATAGTTGAAGTGGTGAGTACAGACACTCACCTTTCACAAGATACCCATACTTATCAGATATGTCCATACCATAAAGTGCAGTAATGAGTAGAACTCACTGAGTTATCTCTCAGCGAGCCAACTGGCAGCCATGTAGCTGCATTAGCATAGCCTTATAGTTGGGGTCTTTCTGTAGTGAGTTKAAGTAAGTAAATCTAGGTGGACCACTGTATTACTGGTACTGTATTGCTGAAACCTGTTCAGACTAAGCATGGACACTTTTATCTATTCCTGCATAGAGTCAGATAAGTATAGAGATCACTAGGTATTGATAAACTTGGAAATACCAAAAATAATTTGTTAAACCACATGTTTAGTTGGGGAGCTAGGGTATCTTTGTTATGATAATATTTGTAGAATCTGACACTTTGAAACAGGATGCAGGTAGCTAAAAATGTCACAGACCCTCCTCAACAGAAGTTAACTAGAGAGTTAACTACACAAAAATGCTACAGGCTCTGAGGGCTATAGTTAAGTTTACTGATGAGCATCTGGGGTTGACCTTGGTCTGAAAGATGGAGAGAAAATGGGAGTAGCAGAGTTAAGACAGGACTTTCTTAAGGACAAGGTGTTAGCAAAGACAACCATTAGGGATCACAAGTTGGCTTAATTTACCATGACAAGATAAGAAGATAAGAAGATAAGAAGACAGCTACCTTTGTTTTAAAATCACAGCAAATTACCTTGTTCTTGCTTCAAAATAATGGGTACTTTGGCATTAAACAGGATTTCTGATCACAGTCCCTAAGCATTCGTATGAGGAAGCACATATGTCCACACTCAATGAAGTCTGAGGATAAATGAAATCCTGATGAAGGCAGAATTTGGTAACCAAGAACCTACTCAAAGCATGGAATAAATATGAGATTTTATTACAAGAATGTCAAAGGTATAAGACATGTCCTGAAAAGGTATCCGTAGAAGTACAATAAAGAAATCAGAAATATGAAATATATGCTAAATGTATTCTGTTTCATTTTTTATACACACATTTTAGGTGTGTACCAGAGTATACAGTTCTGTTGAATTTATTGGTTAAAGTAATATTACCTGACAGGTTAAAAATAAGCTTAATCCCAACTATGCATTATCTTTCTCAGCTAAACTTTTATTTAACTCAAAGCCTTGGAAATGCAAACTTGACAAATACTTAATTATGTGAAATATATGAAGACTGGACATAGCTAGAAGTGAGTGAGAATGAATTGAATATTTAATGAATAAATTGGCTTTGTACGAATTCTTAGCAGTGCAATTTGCAGTGATCATAATAAATGAATGTTTGCTAAGATATTAAAACTACCGGAGTACATGGTTTCCTAGGAAAAATAATGCATTCAATCTGAGTTGTATCTAACATGGGTTTTGTTGTTTGTTTGGGTTTGTTTACTTTCCCTGCAGCTCTTGGGATCAGCCTTCTATTAAAGTTGGAATTTAGTTGCAATATAAATGGAAATTTAATACCAACTCACATAATTTTCATGGAACAAAGGTTGATTGCTCAAATTGCCCAGTAAGCAGGGGGAAGTAAAACATCTGTTATTTGTTTGAATTAATATGCATTTATCAGATAACACTTCCTGTATGCTATCTTTTTCTGAATCCAATCTTATTTGTAGTTCTGGGAGAAACACTTTAAGTGGGGACTAACTAGGTGATATTTTGGTACACCAAATAAAATACTTAAGAAATATAGCTATATTTTGTAAATAAAGCCTTGTGGAGTTTAGCTGTGGATAGAGAYGAATGCAATTTCTGAAAATAGTATTTATACTTGCACTCCATTTGACACCATTCACTAGACAACAGATCTGAGAGTCAGGCTGATACAATGCAATTCAGCATGTAAACTTCTTTTCAATCTGTTTGCAAGAATGTGTTTAAAGACTGATGCTCCAGCTGAGTGAAAAATTTACATGAAGTGTGGTTAATTAGTATCTCTTTATTCATATGTTCTGACAGCTATTCATATGTTCTAATAGAATATAGCTTATAGCACGTGTGAACAAAATTGAAGAACCTTCCTAAACATGTTTGAATTTAAAAATCTAAGCTCTACTGCAGTCAAATCCTACTTGATAACGGAGATTTTCTTGTTTCCTGCCTGCTTGTATTGTTTTTTAACTGAGTTATCCACCTTTAAGAGGAAACTCAGTCTCATTTATCCCTAAGAAAGTTATTTTTAAAATAAAATTTAAAAAGCTAATGAGTGGGAGCATGGACTGTGATTGTGCTTTCTTTGATGTAAAGTGTAAAAAAAAAGGAATATTCTTTTGCTGGTGATACTCAAACAGAAAAGAACCAAGCTAAAATGAGGAAGCGGTGAGATGATTCTGGGATTGGTCTAATTAAAGAAGGACTAAGAGAAGAAGGTAACAAAACTGATAACAGTTATGCCTTCCAGCTATGCTTCCTTTCTGACTGAAAACTAAAAGTAGCATATAACAGTTCAGTCAAAATTAAATAACCCTGAAAAAAAATCAGAGATTAAAATATCAAAGAAACAACAATACAAACAGCTGCTATGGCCCACTCTGTCTTCAAATCCCTTATGACTTTACTAGAGTGTTTATAGAAACAACATGCCACCTACATTCATATGTGGTCATAAACAATTTGTGCTTGGGTCAGGCACCATGTCTCCAGAAAAGCTCCTTCTCTATTAATATGAAAAGAAGAAGAGACAGCTGTGACTATTCAGTCTAAACTACCATGGAAAACAGAAGCAGTACTATATAGGAAGAGACAGTTGAGTGAATAACTTGCTGTAAATTATGTATATGATTAAGTTCGTCCTTTATTCTCCTTGTGGCCTCTCTATAAATAGATTGTGATTCCCTTCCACTTATTTTTCATTAGATTTCACCCTGTAAATACAATTAAAAAGTCTTATTCAATGTATTTACACAGATTATTGCAAATGCAATCAGTGTTGTTTCTATATTCTCCTCATGACTCAAAGAGATTGTATTCCTTTCATAGTTGCTGTCCTAATTTCAGGAATCACAGCTGGTAGATGATATAGCTCTCTACACAAGTCTCTCAACCTGCGCTTCCCTAAAAAGAAAGTCAGTTGGAAATACATTTCCTTTCTTAGTGAACTTAAGCTTACTGACTATGGGCTTGTTTTTCTTAGTGACTCAGCTAGAAGAAATCCACCACCCACCCAGACACCCATGTATCATAAAATGAAAGTTACTGTTATTTTCSCCTTACTGTCTATGTTTGGTGGTCCTGCACAGATGGCCTTCATATTTATCCAGTTTCCCATTTTCTCACCAGTGAGAAGATAAATATTTAAATCAAGAGGCCTTGAAACTTTTGGTACCAAGAGTTCTGAAAGAGCTGACTAAGAATACATATGGCAGGTCGTGTTCATTTTTCTATAGTTCTGGGTGACTCCAAATACTGCTGGACAAATAAATCTGTGGCTTATTCTTAAGAAGCAGGGCAGCTTGGGCTGATATAAGTCCCAGCCAATAAATGAAAAAGCTGATAAAATATTCAGGTAATAAAAAGTTACAGTATAGCACCATAAAGAAAACAGTCCACATTTTTTCGCTTATTTGGTTTTTGTGTTTTGTTTTATTAGGGGTGACAGAATGGGCTTTTTTTTTTTTTTTTTAAATGATAAATAAGATTTGTCAAAGAAGTCTGATTTCTTAGATTACATGTTTTAGTGAATAGAGGTAAATATTTATATGTATTGTGTTCACGCACTGTTGAGAAATTAGCTTTACTATTGCATTGCATTTAAAACGGTCAACACTCCTTAATCGTCAGTAAGACAAGCCCTCAGTCGGTTAAGGATGGCTTGCTGAATGATCTCAGACACACTTGTTGGTGAAGCATTTTCATTGAACAATRGAGCTTATAGTTGTCTCCACAGAGAATGATACTAGACTAATATTAAAATTTTCATCCTTATTTGGTGCGAATATAACAACATTAGTCAAAAAGGGTGAGAAAAAAACATTACAATCGGCAGAACAGTATTGGGCATCTATACACAATGGTGTAGGTGGAACACAAACATGGTAGGTAGGGATGTACAGACAGAGTCAAAGCAACCATACAGACCTGAATGGCCTAATGAGTTTAGTCCAACCCCCTAAAAGTATCTGAATTTCAAAAAGCTTTTCAGATGGGAAATAAGAAATGCAGGTCAGACCAATAGGCTGTGGACTAGAGACTGGAAAATTATGACTTGAAGGTTTTAAAGGATCAATAGTTGATCTTGAGCTCCTGATGTAACATTATGGGAAAAAAAATATTATGAAGCTTAACTGTATCAACAAGAATACTGCTAATAAGAGGAGGAGGAGGAGGTGACTTTTGCCTCTGCTTATGGTACAGGGAAATTAATTTTGAAACATAACTATATTTTGAGGTCTCTCTGAAAAAGAGGGTTGATGGTTTTTAAGGAAGTTATTTGCTAGTTCTCAAGTAATAGGTTCAACATAAAGGGTTCAGTTCATACTGTTGGCTAAAGAGAGATCAAGAATTGACTTTGTGAACCTTTCCATCTTTTGGAGAAAGTCACACCAAAATCAAAAGGTAGAAAGTAAAGGTAAATAATGAATGGATTTAAGCACAAATAAATGTGAGCAGAACAGATATCATGCAATACTGGATGCAAACCAATGGGAATTAAGGGAAAGACTTCCAGTAATTTCAATGGCTTCTGAAACGGTTCCTTAGAAACATAAATAGATAACTGCATATTTCAAAAATACCTAAGTTGTACTTTCATTTATTTGAACCTGAGTGCTTTTTGGTCCAAATTGAAAAATCTTGTTCAGGATGAACATGTACTTTGCTTTGCATTATTCAGAGAGCTGTGAGGGAAGAGAGGTGTTCACTGGGTAACAGTGATGAATATAATTAGTTGCAATAGTTACTGTGAGGTTTAATGGCGCTTATAAAATAATAAACAATGTCAATGTCATATACTACACTTTAAATAATTGATTGCTTAATAGCATTTTGAAGGGAATTCGGTTCCCATAGAGATCAGTATGAGAGCAAAGAGGATCTTTAATTGCATTTTAGTGTTGACAAGTAATAGTGAGGGACATACCTCCAAAGACTTACATGTTCATTTTAACTCAGAGATGTATTAAATACTTGGCTAAAGCAAACTAAAAAGCCATTTTGAAAACCCCATTTTCTCTGTTATGGTATTCCATCCTTTTTACTTTCAAAAGTTATTGGCCTGTGCTAAACTTAAGACTAGATAATTTTAATAAAAATCTTTACTTCAGATGCTTCAACTATACTTTCTCTACTTGGTCTATTTCAGTGTTTTGTTTCAAGAAAAGAATAGGTGTACAGAAAGAAAGGAGACACAAGAGGAATAGGCTGTAAAATTTTTAGCAGTAGTAGATATACTTGTTTTTGTCTTATTTCTTAAGTAGTACTGAGTTTTGTTTGTTAGTTTAAAGTCATGTCACTCAATTTAAGCCCTTTCCAGGAGAAATGAGTATTTCAGTTAATTCAATGTAAAACAGTCCTCAGACTGTACAGAAAGCTTTCATTTAGCACATCTTTTTTCTCTCATTTTTCTTCTTTTCACATGCCACAATTCCTCTAATACATTAACTTTCCATATCAGACAAAACACCTTACTCCTGAAAATTCTCTTCTTAGCAGATCTTTCATAACCTCATAATTCAATGTTATTCTTCTTGAAAGACTGGGAGATGATGAACCTGCATTTATTAAATTGTGCAATAGGCATCTGGAATATCATTAAAATGAAACTCCACAAAAGGGGTCTATTTTCTGAAAGGGTATATAATTTTATAATATAGTGCAAGTCAGTCAGAGAAAAAAAGGAAACAAAACCAAAACCAAAACACATACAGTTTCTGATTTTTTCCATCAAGTAATATTAATTAAACAAGTTTAAAAACCAGTGATAAAAATACTGAACTGCTATTATTTTCTAACACTTTTCAGCTATTACATTTTCTACGCTATTTGTGAAAGCATTTTCCCTGCATCAGTTGAGGCAAATCCTGCATCTCCATGCGTAGAGGGTCCTCTTCTCTGAGGAGACATTCAGACAGAAGCTTAGAGGGTATAAACGTTCACTGAAGTATGTTCTGAATAATCTTGCAGTATAATTTCCTTAATCTGCATTTTAACTCTTASTTCATTAAATTGACTGTCTTGGTGGTAACACATTGTGCAGTGATGCCTACAGAGCTGAAGTTGAAATCAGACATGAGCTTCCTGTTCCAAAATACAGTACAAGACAAACAGAACTTGGAAATGACCCCAGGGTACCAGTGGAAGGAGAGTAGAGGAGGAAAAACTTTCATGTGTCATCTCTAGTAGTGGTCTCTGAGGAAACTGTCTCTTAAGTCTGTAGTGAGGGGAAATGGCCATTACCAGCAGCACTGGATGTTTGGATAGGATGACTTTGGGGAAATCTACAGGCTTTGAATAGCAATAAAGAATTGCTGTTCTCCTTAGAAATAGATGTGAAAATCCAGAAATGATTCATTGCTACATTACACCAGGGTAGAGCAAGTAAGGTTTGCCAGTAAAATTTTTAGAAATAACAGAATTTTATGCACAGATTCTGGACTCCAATCTGAAGTAGAATTTTTCTGCATCTCATTTAAAATTTCAAAGTTCTACTTGTTTATTTTTCCTCCTTCCCATGAAATTTCTTTCATGATTTTTAATGAACTTTGGCATCCAGTGAGAATAGAACTATTGTGAGCTTGTTGCTGGTTGAAGATTGGGTGTTTATTTTTCAGCAAGGGTTTTTTCTTGTCTTCCAAGAGCTGTAGTTTGTGAAGCAGAAATGGAAGTAAATAGAAATAAAATGGAAGCTATTCAAACTGAAAACTGTAGATATTGAAAGAAATAGCTGTAAAGTCAYTAAGCAGTTGATAGAATCCAAGTTTTGCATGACTTATTTTGAAAATCATTTTTTATCTAGAGCATAAGTGAAATATTGAGGCAACATTGGCAAGCCTTTCATGATGGGTTGGTGAGTTTTTGTCTACCTTACTTTTTGTATGAAAAGTGAAATGCTGTATATTTGAAGATGTAAGATCAAAACCTATACATGTCTGAGAGGAAATACTTTAAATCATTACTAGAAAGGCTCCTGAATATCTTAATTCAAAACTATTTACAAAATAACCAAATGTTGCTAAGAAATGCTCACTATTTTGCAGTGATTCATAAAACCGTAACATGTATGCGCTTGGAAAAAAATAAACAACCAAAAACCACAACCAAACTGAATTGTATTTTAAAGCTTCAAAATGGTACTTTCAGTGCCCCTACTTCAATGAGCAGTTTCCAGGAAGAGAGAATGCATTTTTCTGTGAAGTAGATGCCTGATGCATTCCTGAAATATATATTTGCATTCTCTTCTTAGCTAGTAATTATTCAATTATTCATTCCTTTACAATGAATTGAATCAGACTATATCACCCATGACACATTCAGCTGGAGAATACAATTTTTCAAAATAGATGTGTGAAGCTAGGTTTCCAAATGTATTTTTAGACACTGACATATGGGTTTTGATACTTAGAATTACCAAGAATTCAGCAACCTCCTGCAAGAATTTATGAGAGCTGTTCGAAGCTCAGTATTTTGGAAGATCTGGCTTACAAATTGCATGTCTAAATTTAGTTCTGGAGCTTGTTTTAAGTCAGTGATTAAAAAAAAAAAAGAAAAAAAAAGTTGTTGACTGATATGTTGCATTGCATAGATATGTATTTCATCCTCCATTTCCCCAAACTAATTTTTCCCAGGTTTTTGGTTCTCCTTCCCAATATTGTTGTAAAAATAAGCTTTATTGTTACCCTTATAGCTTGAAAGTATTTGAAAGGAAAGCAAAAAATACAGTGAGCTTCCAAACTGAGAATGTCCATTCATTTGAAAAGGAATTTCAGATGCCAGATTTTGGAGCCATATTCCATCTTACCATCATACTATATATCATTGGCTTCATCTTGTAAGAACTAACTACTTACCGAAGGTGTTGAGGACTTTTTGCCCTTGTGATATCAATAGGACATGGCATATGGAAGACAGTTTTTCAAACGTATCTTAAGCATGAAATGATGTATCTAGGTATTTCAACAGAAGTTTGGTTCTTTACTTCAAATCTTAAGATTTTGGCTTGATTGCTTCCCTGAAAAGTCAAAAGTGTGCCTAAATTCATGCACAATACATGCTGGAATGCCTCCTAATACACCAGGGCACTGGACCACTCCCCTTGAAGATTTATTAATTGTTATTCAACTTGAATTTGTGAAAACAAACTAACATCGGAGTATTACATTGCCAAAGAAAATATTGAGGAAAAATGACAAGAAATTACACTAGGCAGTGCACTGGGAAATTAGAAGGAGCAAAGAAAGAGCTTCATATACTGATCTTTAAAATGCAGAAGCCAGTAATACAACATTTCAAAGCTGCTGAATCTAAACTGGGTGGAAGGCAGCCTCATTCTTAGCAAGATATTGCTGTCTACCTGTAGGATTGATAACACTGATTGATTTCTAGTACCTTGATATCACACTTACTTCAAGAGTTAGCTTACTATTGACTGGCAGCATGAAAGCAGCAGTTCTAGAGAAGCCTAACGCTGCCTGAACTGGCATCAGTACTGAGCCTGCTGGGGCTGACTCTGCAAGGAAGGGTTGCACCTTTCTCCTTCAAATAATTTCAAACCCAAGTCTTTTAACACAGTTATATTAGTCTTGTGCTAATGGGAAAACCCWAAGGAGCATCAAAGAGGAAGGAATATGCCTTTGTTAGAGTGGGACTTCTTTTTGCACATATCACAGACTGAGACCTTTCTCATAACTAGGCCATCTTCATAGCCATGAAGGCAAGGAAATAACCTTTCATATCTGAATTCAAATCTTCCTTATGTCCCTGTGTATTCACTTTAAAATTATAACTTGATGATTGGTGGTTCTTGTTAAATATGATGAACAATGAGTTTAAACTGGACTCCTATGCCAGGGTTGTAGTAGATTATTGTCAGCTGGGCTACATTTGCACAAGGATTTCTTAATGCATGAGAAGGCTCCACTTTAAAGTTTCAGCATGGTTTTGAAGCAAATCTCCTGACCATCTCCATTCACTGTGCTTTGGTTTACACTTGTGAGCACATTAATTGGTTCACCTTCCGAGTCAAATGAGGACATATGATCCAATAAGCACACTTAAGAATGTGGGCAGGCAGTCCATAGGAATCAATGAGAGATATAGCTTTATGACTGGTTTTGTTTCTAAAAGTGCCTTAGCACTGACTATTTCCCTCTGTGGACATGCTGCAATTGTCCTGCAGTACTTGCTTCTTTTAGAGACCATCTAAAAGAAGGAGACTGAGTAAGCCTTTCTGAGACTGCTCTCACCAAGCTTTCCTTGAACACTGGTGGGGAACCGTTCTCAGTTCCTGCTTTTCTCTTTCCATTAACTCTGAGATATGAGTGTGTGKGTGAGAGAGCATGCTTTGTTGCTTTCAACCACAGATCAGGAAAAACAGCTACCTTCATCATAATAATGTATTTAATTTAAAGTTCATGGAAAAAATAAGCAACCCAAAATTTAATGAATTATCTCTGAGAAATGTGAACAATTTGGATAGTGTTTTAAGTTTCTCTGCACAGTTATAAGTGTTGATTTTTGTCACTCATATGTTCTCCATTGCCATAATACAATGAGGTGTATTAAAAGGGGACATGTTCATGTACTTTTATTTTTTAAATCATTTTGGTAAAGGATCAAAGCCATAAACACTAGATGAATCATGTGTGTGTGCCAGTGTGTGTGTGTGTTTGCATGTGTGTGTGGTTTATCTAGTATTATAAAATCCCTGCCGTAAAAACTTGATCCCACATAAACAGTGAAAATTGTTGGAAACTATTGCATCTCAGGAAATAATAAAGCTAAAGGGTTAGGTTGTAATTAATGTTTTTAATATCCATTACTTAAACAGATATACTCCGGCCAGTTCAATATAAAGCAGACATTTTCTGATTTTAAATAGAGGGTAGCATCCTCAGAAAGCTAGTTAATAAATACAAAGTGAAGAAAGAAACTCATTTGTCTGTCTCAATGCCTGTGTTCATATAAACAGTTAGTTATCTTAGACAAAATCCTTGACATGTTTCTATGTTATACAGCTCTTAACATGTTGTCAGTAAAAGAACCCACACAACAAATCAAAAAAATCCACCAAAAAAAAGAATAATGTATTTATGAATGACCAATCTGAAGAAATTTTCATAAGCTTATACTGTGCAGTCAGAGTATCCTCTGGGAAAACTAGATAACTATTACTGAAAAAAAAACAACCTAGAGCATTACAAAAATGCTGAAAAATATGCAAGTTCAAGAGCTGGACATGTTTAAGTGCTGAATAAGAAGGCTGAGATACCGTATGGTGGTTTTTAATAAATGTGTCTGGAGGGTACTGTAGTAGGTACAAAGTTCAGGTGGACTGTTCATAGCAGGACTGAGTCCATAGTGATTGTTAGTTATTTTAGGCAAAATCCTTGTTATTTTTCCATGTTATATAGAATTTAATGTATTGCCAGTCTGAAAAACAACACCCAGGAATAAAATTCAGTCACATTTCTTACCAATACAGCTTATTCTAAATRGTGGGGGAAAAAAACAACAAAACCCAATCCTTGATTCCTGTTTGTTGGTACCCATCAATGCAACACAGGGAGGAAAAAACCCAGATCACCCAATCCTCAAAAACAGCACTGCAAAGCTGGGGTTTTTTTGGGGGAAAATGCACTTCCTCTGTCCTTTCTGCATGCACCAGTGCCCTCAAAGTATGTTTTACAAGAGGACAGTGTGCTGCCATGTATACCCCTGGTACTTTAATAAATAACATTGATTACCATAGCATTTTTCACTGCATGTGTGTGCCAAAAACTGCTTGGCACTAAATATATTTGTACTGAATTGTAATCATTTGTTCTTTTCAAAATCCAAATCCTCTTAGATCCAGGATGGATTCCATCTACCCTGGAATCCAAATAACAGTTCTTTGTCTTTTCCAGTGCTATCAGGGACAAAAAGGAGATTTCTGCACAGACAGAGAAAGTAACTCCGCAGGTAAAAACCAGTTATTGTAGTCACAGGTAGAGCATATACAAAAGCCAAGTACTCCAGAGGAGACAGACAGAGCAGGAAACATGACACAGAAATCACCCTGTCTCCTCAGCAGGAGTGACAAAAAAATTACAAACAAAAAGGGTGATAACAACAAAAATGTTTGTTGTTTGTTTTATTCATTTTACGTAAATAAACAGTCTCTTCCAAAATATAAGGGAATACCACAATCTTCAAGGGGAAGATAAGACAGTCCTAACACATCTTAAAAAAACTGGACTACAAGTAGGATTGGGGAAGATTCCTCTCAACTGTGCAACTCCAAGAAGAAAAACACTTCCAAATAGACCATGAAAGAGTATCCAAAAATTACGATCTTTTTTTTTTGATGAATAGAGCCTTGTATATTGTTATATTAATAGTAATAAATTTACTGAATAAGGGGTTGCTTCACTGTTAACCTGATTTATCAGATCTCCAGCTATTGATAATGAAGACACAAGGAGTTATTGCTGTTGTGGTGAAAAAAGAAAAAATAGTTTGAATAAGATGACTGAGCACAGTAGGATCTAACTTTTTTTTTTCCCTCTGACAGGAATGAAATATAGCCTACACAGGTTTGTGAGAAGGCATGGTGCTGTGTCTCTCTACAGGGAGACATTAAATTCTGTAAGTATATTGGAAAATACAGAAGATTTCTTCACTCCTTATGTTCCTCAGGAAATTAATTGGCCAATTTCCAAATGCTTTTTCATGTATTTAAAACTAAGTTGCAATGGGCTGTTGTTTTGGCACACTGGCTTAGCTCATGAGCATTGATTCTGGATCAGGTGACATTGTTGATTTAGCTCCTTTCCGAGAATCACCTGTTTTGCAAATGTTTTAATAAGGTGCAAGAGACATTTACTGACTATTGGGTGCTAAAGCAGGGTGCCGCTTACATAACTGGAGTTTAATATCTAATTTTTAAATATTGTAAACCTGAAAACAATAAACGTAGAATAATGTAGATCAATCTTTGGAAACAAATTTTCCTTCAATATAATGGAGAGGATTTTTGATTCTTGAAAGTTTAAGGTACAACTTGTAACAATGGGGGTCATGATTTGTTAATTCTTCTTACAAAAATGGAAATTATTATCTTGGATATATTACTGTTTTAATACAAAAGGGAATTATTTATGTTTTGATGTGCAGATTTTTTTCCAGAATAAAATACCTTGTGCAGAGGGACTGAGAGAAATTTTCTCAAAAAATGAGGTTCTTGACATGCATATTTAACATTCTGCATGATATTGATCTGCTATTCCAATTGAAGTATTTTCATTGCCTTTATTTACTATTTACATATAATCAATTTCCATATGTTTCTGACTTGAATTTTTCCCTTGAACAGTTTGCATTTTGACCCTTCGACTTTTTTCCATCAAGTTATCTGTGAAAAAAATTGGAAACTGTGAAATTCATCTTTCCATGCTCAAAAAATGATGACCTTCTGTATATCTTTTGTCTAATAAATTTTACAAATTATGTAAAAAGTCCTCAATTTTTTAACTGAAAATTAGCATGGAGGTTCTTGATGCAGAATAGGGTGTTACTGAAGATAATAAGATTTTGATTTTGTTAGGAAATTTCAGACAGAGCATTTTCCATCAGAAAAGACAGATTTGCCAGAACTGAAACTTGTCAAAACTGTTAGGTTTCATGACAAGAACAATTTCCTAGATCAAAATGACAGCGACAAGCAAATTGCATAAACTTTCAAAGTAGATTTAATGGCCACAACAGTCATAGGTAATGTAGGAGACTCAGATTCAAATCTCTGTTTTGTGCCTGGCTCAGATCAGGGGCTTATAAAGAATTTTCCTTCTGGGCTATTAATTTCCTATCATTTCCTTTTATTTCCCATGTTAAAACTTAATTGACATTATAACATATTTATTAATGAAAACACGGGTGTGCCCTGAAGTTATGTGGTATTACCCCTAGACTATTGAGTTAAAGTTTTTTGTTGGATCAATGAATACTAAAGAACTAGTAAGAGTTTTCTAACCGCAGTGAAATAAGATTTTAGGTGAAATGTTTAATTTCACAGATACAAAGTAAGGAGATCAGTACTTGAAATGTTATTTTCATGAAATATGTCCATGTGCTTAATACGTGAATAAGCAGAAACAAATACTGAGGTTAGAAACACAGGCTTTTCAGAACAAGTTAATGCTTACTGATGATCCTAAGTAATGTCCAGTCCAGTGTACAGACTAGATGACCTTTAAATGTCCCTCCCAACCCAAACCATTCTATGATTCTGTGGTAAGAGCTGTATTTTTTCCCCTTGTGGGTGTAATACACATATTGTTAAATACCAGCAATCCTAGCTTGTAGGCTAAGTTGGTTGCACACCTCTATTGCTCACACAGTGCAGATTTCTAGTTGTATGGCAGGGCCTGTTTCAAGGCTGGTGGAAGTCAACAGAATCAGTTCATGTTGGATTGCGCATGGGGTGATAAGGCCCCTTAATGTTCATCTGACACTGACACTGCCTCTCTGAATTTCAATAATCCTCTTTCCATTTTGTGTCTTAAGGAAGAGAGTGCAAGCAAATTGCATCAAGGAGCAGGTGAAGGAATGAAATTTGACAGACTAGTATAATCTTGTTACTTTATGGATAACACTTAAAATCACGAGACAGAGCCTGAACCACAGCTGCTTTAATAAGTCATTTCTGATTGCATCCACAGGAAGCCAAACAGCAAGCAACCACTCTGCCAGTCTCCAGTTTCAAATTTTCTTTATTACTGTACTTAGAAATTTACACTAACAGCCAAAATTTGCCAAAACCTCTGGAAGCACTCCCATCCCAGCTGTTTCTATGGGAAAGAAACTTCAGGCTTCAGACTAATGATCGGGATTTGATTTTCTATTTGCATCACTTGCCATTTTGCCAGAAACAAATATTAGAAAGGTATCCAAAGTAATACTTATTGAATGGTGTGTGTAGATTGAAAATAGGGAAAAAGGAGGAGTTGTTTATTTACTGCACCCTAGTTCTACACAATKTATAAAAAGTCATATAAACCCTACTGCACATCTTGTCATGGGCTGCTGTCCAAAAAAGGAGATGTTAACTAAAGTTACTAAAGGGAGTTTTGGCAAACAGCAGTGCAGTGGCATGCCAGAATCCTCTTTGCCTAGCCTTTGCGTAGGCCGGTGATGTCTATTCCTATGAGCACAGGCAGCTTGGTGCTTGCTCACTCCAAGAAACAAATTACCTGAAATGGAGCAGGCAGAAGCAAGGTAGCCATCTGCTACCTCTACACCAATGTTCCAGAATGGAGCAGACTTTCTATCTTCAGATATGAAACAAAACAGCTTTATTTAATGCATGCTGCATAGTTTTGGGCAAATCTGATGACCTCAGACTTAAGAAAAAGAACAGATTATTTCTTCACGTTTTTAATTACTGGGGGTAAAATCTGAGTTCCAGTGCAATATGTTTGCATGTGCGACTGCATACACTCCTACAAGATGAAGAAACATGTTTATTCAATGGTTTTAAATCCAAAAAAAAGTATTATAATAATGAGCTAAAAGAGTAACGTTGGATAATACAAATCTTTTTGCAATTTCTTTTTTATTATGTACTTCATGAGGTCGCAGTATTTATGTTTCCTCATCTTATGCCTCATTCTTTCTTTTAAGACTTCTGAACATCACAAGACATAGCTATTTTCTTGTAAAGCCTCATATTATGTACTAGCTTCATTGTATGGACAGTATGCAAAAAATAAATTGTCTATATATCAGTAAAAAATAAACAAAAAAAAATCACCGTAAATAACTATTTTATTTCCCTGTCTGTTTCTGAAGCATGACATTCACTGTTGTGCCAGCATAAGATCTTGCATACTATATCAGGTTTGCAGAAATCCCATTTTGGATTTCACAAAACGTGGGTAAGGTTCCTAAATACCAGGAGAATATCTGCAATATCACAAAACTTTTTAGGTGGGCTTCTTTCTATTTCTTTTCTGATTCTCTTATGATCAATATCTCTTGTGATTTCTCATGATCCTGATCTCAGGCCTTAACTAACCTATAAAATTTGGTAAGATTTGCAATAAAATAACGAGATTTAGCAACTCTCGAGCTCATCTAGTTCAACCTCCCATTTGAAGTGGGACTGTTGCCAAGATCAGGTCAGGTCAGGAATGACTGTGTCTAGGAGAGCATTGAAAATCTCCAGGGACAGAGGTCCCTTGACCTCCGTAGGCAACAAGTTCCAATGTTATGTTACGCTGGTAACTGCACTACCCTATTAATGAATTTTTTTCCAGCCTAAAACTTCAAAGACATAATTTATGGCAACTTCATCTTGTTATGTTGTTTGGTGCTGCTATAAAGAGTATAGTTCTGTTGTCTTTGTAGCTGCCCTTCCAATGGCTATAGGCATTTGTTATATTTCCCCTCAGTCTTCTCTTCTGGATTGAACAACCTTTGTTCCCTCATCTGCTCTTCACAGCACATGTGCTCTGGGTCCCCGGTCATAATGGCAGCCCTTTGCTGAACTTCTCCAGTTTCTCCTCTGGAGCTGGGTGGAAGGCAAAACTGTATGCAATATTCTGCGTGTAACCTCCTCAATGCCAAATACGGAGTGACAGCAACTTTCCTTCATGTTTTAGCCATATTTCTCTTAACACAGACCGGTACATTTTTTGGCTTCTATGCAATGACAGTGGACTGTTCCACCTGAAGTCCACTATAATCTTTAAGCTCTTACCAACAGTGCTGCTATTTGGCTGTCAGTTCATAGCCTGTACAAATGCACAGGATTTTCCATCATAGTTTCTGGCTTTGAACTTTGTCTTACTATCGTGGTTTAACCCTAGACGGCAACTAAGCCCCACACAGCCACTCACTCACTCCCCCCAGGCGGGATGAGGGAGACAACCGGAACGGTAAAAGTGAGAAAACTCGTGGGTTGAGATAAAGACAGTTTAATAGGGAAAGCAAAAGCTGTGCACGCAAGCAAAGAAAAACAAGGAATTCATTCACTACTTCCCATGGGCAGGCAGGTGTTCAGCCATCTCCAGAAAAGCAGGGCTCCATCACGCGTAACGGTGACTTGGGAAGACAAACGCCATCACTCCAAACGTCCCCCCCTTCCTTCTTCTTCCCCCAGCTTTATATACTGAGCATTAATGTCATATGGTATGGAATAACCCRTTGGCCAGCTGGGCTAGCTGTCCTGGCTATGCTCCCTCCCAGCTTCTTGCGCACCTGGCAGAGCATGGGAAGCTGATAAGTCCTTGACTAGTAAATTGCTTAGCAACAACTAAACCATCAGTGTGTTATCAACATTCTTCTCATACTACATCCAAAACACAGCCCTAGGAAGAAATTTAACTCTATCCCAGCCAAAACCAGGACAGTTGGTCAAGCCCTTTGTAAATCTGTGCCTACTACTCCGGATATAMTTATCCTTGGAATAGAACCTAAGAGTAAATGTTTTGTGATATTTCTAGGGGCTGAGGTGGTGCTGATTAGTTAATTCCTTGGACTCACATGGACTACTTTGACTTTTCTAAAGGCAAGATGGGATAGTGTTAGTTTTTTTCTAGTTTTTACTAGTCAAGCACCTCTCCTCATCACCATAGTTTTTGGCAGATGACAGACAGTTGAATTAAAAAATCACAGCAGCCAGCTCTTTCAGCCCTCCTGTGTGAATCCCATCTTGTTCCAGGGATTTGAATGTATCCAGCTTGTCTGAGTCTGTTGTGTCCCTGCTGTTTATTGGCCCATGCCTTTCTATCTCTTCCCAGGTCACTCTTCTATAAAAACAGATTGTTAATAATCTCAGAATCATGAATAGCTACTACTTTCCTATATCCCTCTGTGAACCTCATGGCTTTTGAGACTCCTGAATCAGAAAATGTCAGGCAAATGTCTCTAAAGAGAGTGCTTAATTGGAAACAAATATATCAGACCTGCTCCACCTGCTACTGTCAGATTTTCTGCTAGTCTCCCTCAAAAAGGAAAACTGTAGATCTCCAATGTGGTACAGGCAAGGGACAGATGAGCAGGAAGGTGCCAAAATCCCTTTGCTCAGAATAACAGCAGTTTTTCGTCCAAGGAATTTGCTAGTGGTGAACAGGGGAATGGTATCTCTGAACATACAACAAAAGTAGGTCAGCACTTGTTTTGATATGAGAGAAACTTCTCTTATCTTCAGAAAGTATGCACATTTGGACTAGTTTTGGTTTAAAATTAATACATTTATTTCAAGCTTGATATCTATGAAATTTGACAGAGGGGAAAAAAAGACCTGCACAGGCTTAAACCTGTATCAGTGATTAGAAAGACATGGGTAGCAAAGAGAAACAGGATTGGCCTTTTTCAAAGATGTGACTGTTGTCTTTAGCAAAATTTCTAATAGGCATGACACATTTAAATACATGTCAGATATTTACTGTAAGCATACTGTAAATGAGTATTCTGGTTTTCTACTATAGATGTGTGTATAAGAACATGGAAGGCATTTTCTATTACAGATTTCAAGATGGAAAAATATTTGCTGAATCATTGCACTGAATTATACTGAACAGTGAGTATTGTCAGCATTAGTGATGGTTTTGCATAAACATTGAAAATCAGAAAATAACATTTCCATTTCTTGTTATATTTTAAATGACCATTAAAACTGTTAATTTTAATTCAGCAAAAGCATCAGATATACAGTTTTCAAGATAAAAAAAAATGTTCATTACTAAGTTCTCTTTATTGTTGTGTCAGATGTCTTTCTGTCTTTGGTAACTTCCACTAACCTCATTCAAGCATATGTCATAGAAGAAAGTTATTGTAAACATGAATTCAGCAAATGGGAAATACTGCCAATGGAAATAGAAAGCAGTACAATTATAACACTCTGGCAAATTAGAAGTTAACAATTCAGTGGCTGTTCTCTGATCCTCATATTAAAATGGTTTTTTTTTACTAACAAATTGGATTAATCTCTCCACCCAAATCTCCTTCCCCCTCCTTCCCACTCACCCCATGTACAGGAAAGAGAAGTTAATTTAACCCTGTTGTTAGGAAGTGGAGCTCATTTATAAATTAAACTGGCGGTAGATTGGCTTCACTCTAGAGAATATGCATCAGAAAACTATATTTGCTGGATTTTGTTTTTTATAACTCAACATAAGTACTGAGCTTTCATTTTAAACACTGAAAATTTGCTAGAAGTAAGTTGGAAGGCAACTTAGAAGTAATAAATAATTACAGCCAGCTGAGTAATTTACATAATTAGTTTAGCTACTTATTTCTGAAAGAACATGATTTCCTCCCACTTATTGGAAGTTGATTATAAAAGGAATTTTTATTATATTTATTATTTCATTGTAAATTTTGAACGTGATAATTAAAACACAGTAATTCAGTTTCAGTTAACAAACGATCGTTAAGGTCATGAGGGCTATTAGATATTCAAACTGTTCAAGTCTTGTGAAGAAAAAAAATCACTAAATAACATGATTTGCTAAAAAATAGATAGATGCAGAAACACAAATGTTTCATGAGTCGGCAGTGTGCCCAGGTGGCCAAGAAGGCCAAYGGCATCCTGGCCTGTGTCAGAAATAGTGTGGCCAGTAGGCAGAGGGAGGTGATCGTGCCCCTGTACTCGGCACTGGTGAGGCCACACCTCGAATACTGTGTTCAGTTTTGGGCCCCTCACTACAAGAAGGACATTGAGGTGCTGGAGCGTGTCCAGAGAAGGGCGACGAGGCTGGTGAAGGGTCTGGAGAACAGGTCTTATGAGGAGCGGCTGAGGGAGCTGGGGTTGTTTAGCCTGGAGAAGAGGAGGCTGAGGGGAGACTTTATTGCTCTCTACAACTACCTGAAAGGAGGTTGTACTGAGGCGGGTATTGGTCTCTTCTCCCAAGTAACTAGCGATAGGATGAGAGGAAATGGCCTCAAGTTGCACCAGGGGAGGTTTAGATTGGATATTAGGAAAAATTTCTTCACTGAAAGGGTAGTCAACCATTGGAACAGGCTGCCCAGGGAAGTGGTGGAGTCACCAACACTGGAGACATTCAAAAACGTGTGGATGTGGCGCTTCGGGACATGGTTTAGTGGGCATGGGTACTGGGTTGATGGTTGGACTCRATGATCTTAAAGGTCTTTTCCAACCTTAATGATTCTATGATTCTATGATTTAAATTGTTTACTCACTTTCTAGTTTGTAATTTCAAATTTCTCACTGCACTCATAATGTCTATGAATAACCCTATTAAGAAACAATTGAAAATCTTACAAAACTACAGAACTCCATGACTCAGGTCTTAAACAACGACCTGTAAATTTGGTAATTGTAGTCCTACAGAATTCAGTGGCAAGTTTTCCACTRTCTTCAATAGGGCCATGGTTTTACCACACAACATAGTACAATGTTTGCAATAATGTGAAATAGAGACAGTTGCACATTTTGCATTGTTATTGATTCCTGACCAGTTGATGCTGTTACTGGGAGGAGACCTTTCAGTAGTCATTTTGGCACTGAATCTTTTACAGAGTGAAGAAGGTTGATGAGAGGTATCAGGTAAACAGCATCAGAAAATTTTATAAACTGCTACAGGTTTTCCTTTCTAGGTCACATAGGCCTTGCCCAAGGCAATGTTGATGGAAAAAAATAGGCTTCTGTAAGATTTATTGGCTGGGTACAGGGTTTAAATGTAATGTGTCAGAGTGCTGTGTGTGCCTGGTTGTAGTTGTGAAGGATGCAGTCAGACTCTTGTCTGGCTTGCTTAATTGCCTCTCTGTCAAGAGTCTGAGGGATGTGGGATTCTTACTACCCCAAATATTATCTCATTCCACATAAATTATAACCTTTCTGGCATGAGCCATCAAGTATGCAAGCTTAATATTCACTTTCTAGGAGTATCAATGCAACTGTTTATCCAGCTTTAGAAATTATTCAGCTCAGATTTTAATAGTATGGGTTTGGAGTAGAGAGAAAATGTTTTTTGGTTTCTTGGGAAACAAATCTATTTCAGTTCAAGGATGAATATTAATACAATAATTTCATTTCTGTGCTTCCTAGTTGAAATAGTAATTTGTTAGAGGATTAAAAAGGATTTAGCATACTGCATGACATGTAGATGTATACATGTAATGCCAGAAACTGAATCATAAGGTTGTGCAATGTAAGCCTTGTGTGTTAGCAATGAAGTGAGATTAGTTTAAATATGATTCAAACTGAGGACATATGTACTTTATGTCACATTCATGTACATTGTAAACAGTAGTTCAGAGGCATATTTGTCACAAAGGTCACTTTATTATTAGTGACCTAAGATGAGGTATACATGAAATCAGATTTGGTTTAGTTCAAATGAGTGCTTTCACATGCTTTCAAAAGTGTTTTTAAAATGTCTAAGTCAGAGGTCCTTTCTCCATTAGAAAAGTTATGCACTTTGGACTGGAGTAGAGGAATGCTAATGAAAKGATAAATTAGCAAGCATGACTTTGCAGTCAGTATAGACCAAGGAGAGTTTGTGTTGACACAAAACTTAAAAGAATACAGCCATACGAGGTCACGCCAAAGATTTTAGTCCAGTATTCCATCTTCGAAAAAAAACGATAGTGGATACATTCAGTGTAATCCCCTAGTGATACTTCCCCAGACAAATCCTTCCAGAAATCTGCAGCTTCAGTATTTTCTGAGCTGTAGACTATATCTTTGTGTTTAACTGTATTTGATGGAATTTTCTTCCATGAATATTCCTAATCCTTTTTAAATCTATGTTTTGGCATTTACAATATCCTATGGAAAAGACTTCCATAGTTTTATCATATATTGCACTTCCTTTTGTTTATTTTAAATTTGCTATTTAATGATACACAGACTAATTTACATTCACAGAAGATTATGATGAGCATCGTCATCCAGTCCAAATTACCTCATAGTCAAGAACAATGAATAGCACTTGCATGATTTTTTTTTTTGCAGTAACATATCTTGCATAGTAAGTGCCAATTTCTGACAAGATAAAATGACGCTCTGTGTTGCTCAAAATTGTGATCCATGTGGCTGCCATTTTTGAACATTCCACTGAAACTCTTAGAAAAGTAAGGGAGGAGGGGGAATCTGTCCTTTAAAATCTCAAAACAGCCAAAACCAAATATTTTGACAAAAAAGAAAAAGTCTGCCATTTTTAATAATAACATTTTTAAATCTGGTTTGTAAGATATTTTGGTATTGCCATTGACATCGGAAATGCCTGTTCAGAGCAACAGAATGTATCATGACCTCTCTGAGATGGTAGGGAATTTGAGGAATGCACTAATAGAACTATGTTCAGATGGTTGCAAAGTAAGAATTATATGGACTCTCAAACTTATTTCTCAGCAGATACCACCTACTGTCAAGCATTATTTAATGCTTAAGAACCCATCAAAGGCCCCTCAATTGGAGTTCATTTCAAGGTGCCACCCCCTGTTTGGACCACAGCCTAGTTATCAATCATCAAATTACTCATCAGAAAAAGAACTTGAGTCATTCTCAGCCTAAGAGCAACTGAACACTGAAATTTCATACTCTTCTTTAGACTCCTGAACACTACTCTGTGGCACAACTATGGCTGAGTATACTTTGCAAAAGGAGAGGTATCTTACTACGCAGCTTTACTGTAGCTGAGAAAGACAGCTCATAAGGCTGGAACATGTTAAATAAAAGGGAATCAGACTTTGTAGTCAAGAATATTCCCCAGAAAGAAATCCTGAGATTTCATGTCTGCTGCTCATTCTATTTATACATATTACCCCAAGACTCTTAAATGGAAAAAAGCATATGCAATTCTTGGAAGTGGGTGCAGAATGTTTCTTCAGCAGTGAAAGACCATTTGTCACTGGATTACAGAGAGGTCCTTCTCCTTCCTTGCCCTTTCTCTGTTGCAAAATAGAGGTTTTGTATTTGTAAGAATAGTAGAGCCTAAGTTAATCACCAAAAATAATCTAAACCAGGCTTGTAGAAGAGGAGCATGAACAGGACATATTAATCAGCACTCAACAGCTGGTGCAGGATAGGACATGCAGGATGTCCAGAGGCACTGCGCAAGGGACTGTGTAAAACTGCTGGAGCTGGTGCTACAATGGCAAAGGTATATCAGAGAGTGTGGTTCCCAACAAATGCTGCAGTGACCCCCCCATGACATGGTTTGACCAAGACACAGCTTTGACCAAGACACCACTCCTGAGGAAGGACAAAGTTGCCCAGGTACTAGGCTGCCGGGAGTGCTTGTGGTTTCTCCTGCCCCAGGGCTGACAGCTGTGGGATGTGCACCCTAGCAGAGACACGGGGCTGTCAAGTGGAAGAGCTATAGGAGCAGGTGAGTAAATGGTGTAACATCAGGGAGGACAAGCAGGACATGGAAATAATCTTTCCATGAGACCTTGCAGGGGCAAAAAAAAMCCCAAATCCCTATTACATGGAAGGACAGATGGCCTGAGGTTATTTTTAAATGACTGGATATAGGTTCCCAAGATGATGGAGGCTGGCTTAAAGGGAGATTCAGAGGGAGAGAGTACATAAAGTACAAAGAAAAGTGGAAGAATGGTGTGCAACATAGGAGGCTTTCAGGAACAGCACCATGCGGGAGACTATCACATTTCCCCAAACAAAGCTGTGTATCCGGGTGTCCGTCCCAAGTGCCTGTGCATGAACACACGCAGCATGGGAAACAAACAGGAGAAATCAGAAGTCCTTGTGCACTCACAAATGTATAATCTCATTGGGATCACAGAGACATAGGGGCACATTGGTAGGTAAGGGCTTTTTGGGAAAGGCAGTCCAGGAAGACAGGATGGAGATTTGCACTCTGTGCAGAGGAGCGCTTGACTATGTGGAGTTTTGCTCTGGGATGAGTGACAAGATAGTAAAAAACTGACAGGTTAAAGAATAGAAACCAACAAGAGGGAAACTGTGGTGAGCGTCCCCCACAGAGGACCTCCACAAGAGGAGGAAACAGATGAAGTCTTCTTTATGGACTATAGAGGAAGAAGCCTCATGGTTGAAGGCCCTGGTACTCATGGGAAATTTTATCTTGATATCTGCTTGACATGCAGGGCACAAACAAGGACACGGGAGTTTGGCAAGCCAACTAGGGGACGTGCTCTGCAGGACCTGCTATACATAAACAAGGAAGAACTAGTCAGGGATGTGAAGACTGATGGAAGCCTCCAATATGTATATGATGGTAGAGTTTAAGATCCTGAGAGGCAGGGGTAAGGACTGAACAGAGTCCTGCRCAACCTGCCCTAGCTGACCCTGCTTCAGCAGGAGAGGTTAGACTTGACAATCTCAAGACATCCCTGCAAACCTCAAATAGTCTGTGATTCTGTGAAGGTGAAGAGCAGAATTGCAACCCTGGTCTTCAGGAGAGCTGACCTAGGCTTTTTCATGGAAATACTTGGCAGACTCCCCTGGAGGTAACCCGGAAGAACAAAAAGATCCAGCAGAGTTGGTCGATCCTCAAGGACCATCTCTTCAGGGCACAAGAATGGTCCATCCTGATGTGCAGGAAGGCAAGCAAGCATGGCAGAAGGACACAATGAATTAAGAGGGAACTCTGGCCCGAAGCAATATAAAAATATTTTTTGGGTGTACACAGTTAGTAAGACAGCAATAAGACAATGGGACCTGATAAGACAATAGGACCTAATAGGACAATAGAGTGCATCCAAGGTTTCTGAAGAGGCTGGCTTATGTTACTAGAGGTGTTCTTCATGGAACAGTAATGAGCTGATGCTATTTAATGTCTTTCATTAACAGCTAGGATGACTAGATAAAAAGCACCTTCAGTAAGTTTGTGGATGACACCAAACTGGGAGCAGTACTTGATACACTGGAGGGAAAGGTGACCATCCAAAGGGATTTCAATGTGCTGGAAAAAAATGGACTAACAGAGACCTCATGAAATTTAACAATAATGAAGTGGTATAACCCCCAGCAAGAGGACAGGCCTAACTGGCTTGAAAGCAGCTTTGAGAGAAAGGCCTTGGAAGTCCTGGCGGCCAGCGAGTTGATCATGAGTCAGCAGTGCGCTCTTGCGGTTATGGAGGCTAACTGCATATTGAGCAGCGTTAGTAAGAACGTAGCCAGTAAGATGAGAGAAGTGATTATCCCCATCTATTTGGCACCTGAAATCACATTTTGAGTGCTGCATCGAAATTTAGGCTCCCCAGTACAAGAAAGATGTTCACAAACTGGAGCTAGCCAGATGGAGGGCTACCAAGAGGGCTGGAGAATATGCCTTACGAAAAAAGTCTGAGAAAATTGGTGTGGTTTTTTTTTCAGTCTGAGGAAGAAGGGTTAGTGAAGTCTTACTGCTGTCTTCAACTACCTAACGGGTTATTATGAAGAAGATGAAGCCATACTTCTCTCAGAAGTACACAGAGAAAATATAAGACTGGGCAAGATCCTGAGCAATCTGATCAAACATTAAACGTAGCCCTGGTTTGAGCAGGGCCTTGGGTCAGATGATCTCCAAGGATACTTTCCAATCTACTTTATTCTGTGATTTTAAGTTACAGAAAGCAATATTTATTGAGCAGATCTTAAGTTTCTGTGATTCCTGTTACAGCAGTAAGGGCAGAAAAATTAACTTTTAAGAACACAAAGTATTTTAGGAACCTTTTCTTTCTTTATCTATGTTTTTGCTTCTAGACTTTTCCAGCTGTGATTTTATGTGCTCATCTAGAGGTTTCAGTTCTCTTAAACCATACTATACATAAAATTCTGAGAGTTAAGTTTCTCTTTCATAAAGGAAATTGTGTTCCTTGGAGGGTCAGTTCTACTGAATATCACTAAACTCACATAAAATACATTTCTTTTCTGCAAGATGGAGAGTTTTAAAGCTTCAGGTCTGTATGCATTGTCTAGCTGCACTGGGCACAGCTTACACCTCATAAAGCCATAACACTGTTTCATTTTTTCCTATGCAGTATGTGTGAATGTGTTCTATTCCTTGGTAAAATTATGTTTTTCCATTCTGCTCCATGGGACATGACTCTGGAACAAATATTAGTTTAAACCTATGACGTAAAGGAGAAAATGATAAAAACAGACCAGCAATAATCTACAAGAATCACTATAATGTGTTTTTTGCTTTCACAGTGCTTCTGGTTTATCAGCCAGTGCAGTTATGGATAGATTAATATCTGCTGTTTTCAATGTCATACTCTAACTGAGGGTACTGCTCAGATGAAGACCATATACTGAAGAACAGACAGTTACAGAATGAGGAGCCACACATAAGAGTATCTCAGAATACGTATTGTCAATTAACCAAATAACCATTAAGAAATTAATCAATATTCAGAATATTGATTAAAATCAATGCTAACTCGAACTCATTCTTTTTTTCCAGTGAACATTAAAAGTGCATTAGAAATGGAGAACTAAAAGCATGCAGTAAATATTCTCTGTGATGACAGCATATATAATTATGCCAATCAAGACTTCAATTCTCAGGCATGTAATTACCTAAACACTACTTTTGAGCAATCTAAACTTGAGAAAGACAATTATGGCAATAGAGAAATCTTCATATCTTTCAGGTTGTGCAACTATCTCTGAGAGCTACTTCTACACACAGCCCTAGAACTTCCAGATAATCGTTGTCTTGCATGTTTGACATGGAAGGAAAGACATTTGTTTGCTTCTTTCACATTTCTGTGTCCTTACATTTACATCCTGCTTCTCCCCTTTATGGTCATCCCCCTCCCTTCTCTTTTTCCTGGTACCAAATTATCTGGCTCAAATTTTTTTTTAGAGGAAAGCATACAATAGAACATGTATTAATTACATTAATCTCCATTTGAGTGAGAGTAAGGGGGGAGGRGGAAAGAGGTTGATATGTTAACAATCATTTAGTATCCAGGTCATTCTAAATGAGTTTTAAAAAGACACAACCCAAGAGATCTACTTAAGCATTTAGGAATTAAAATGAAGAAAATATGCATAATAATATATACTGCTGTCATCTAAAAAAAAATAATCTAATTTAAAATGGTTTATATAGTGTCCTCATGAAAATGGAACCAGGATTTTACTCTATGCTTTTGCAAGCCTAACCTATGCAAATGTTAATATATTTTGATCTTGCCAAAAGGTAATAGCTATGATTATATGTTATAAATTTCACCTTGATTCAGCAAACACTTTAATGAGATGATACATTTTACATGGCACACGGTGACCATATCCTAAAATCTAAATAGCATCACTGAACAGTAAAAATGAGTTTGGTACTTGGCAGACGAGAACGCAATACTCATTAGGGATTCTGCCAGATGTATCTGTGATTACTTCATTGTGCATTGTTTGGAAAAGAAATCTTCTCATAAGACTACCTGAATTTATTCATCCAGGAAATTTGATTTCAGGACTTTTGTCGGGGCTGTTGTAGTTATTGGAATGGACCCCATGCCAATAGTTTCACAGCCTGGATGTACTTTAATTTTCATTATACTAAACCTTATAAGATTGTATTGACCAAAAATGTATTTTGCATCCATACCTCCAGAATTAATGAATAAACAGCCTTTACAGTCTTTCTACTTGTAGCTTTCCATAAAAGCACAAACTAAGATGGGGAATTATGCTCAGATGAGGATAAGAAAAATGAAGTGAGAKAGATATGATAAAGGAGTAAAAAACAGTGACAGGGAGGAAACGTTGGGGCTGTGGGGTGGGGGAAAGCAGCATTCAGCTAAACTGAAAAGTGACATAATTCTTTATAATATAGAATTAACCTCTGGAATTCATTCCTACGGGAGGAACGGCACAGCCTATTAGTGAGGTTGAGAATGTAGCTGACTTTAAATGAATGAGACATTTACGTGAGCTATGGGACTGTCGTGGTTTAACCCCAGTCAGCAACTAAGCCCCACACAGCCGCTTGCTCACTCCCCCACAGTGGGATGGGGTAGAGAAACAGAAGAGTAAAAGTGAGAAAACTCGTGGGTTAAGATAAAGACAGTTTAACAGGTAAAGCAAAAGCCGCATGCGTAAGCAAAGCAAAACAAGGAATTCATTCACTGCTTCCCATCGGTAGGCAGGTGTTCAGCCATCTCCAGGAGAGCAGGGCTCCATCATGCTCAGTGGTGACTTGGGAAGACAAAACATCATAACTCTGAATGTGCTCCTGTTCCTTCTTCTTTCCCCAGCTTTTATATTGCTGAGCATGACGTCATATGGTATGGAATATCCCTTTGGTCAGTTGGGGTCATCTGTCCCAGCTGTGTCCTCTCCCAACATCTTGTGCACCCCCAGCCTACTCGCTGAAAGGGCAGTGTGAGAAGCAGAAAAGGCCTTGACGCTGTGTAAGCACTGCTCAGCAGTAACTAAAACATCCCTGTGTTATCAACACTATTTTCAGCACAAATCCGAAACATAGTCCCATACTAGCTACTATGAAGAAAATTGACTCTATCCYAGCCAAAACCAGCACAACCGCAAAATTAACCATAGGCTAYTATTTTTTTTTATTATTATTGTGACAAAGACAGAGTTTTATTGATTCTGAGAATAAGCAGTTACCCAAGAGTGAGAGTTAAAAAAAGTATTTCTTCTGAGGAAAGGTTATTCTTTTTCTCCAGGTTTTTCTTAGACTTTCCCCTAAAATATGTGGTAGTGGCCACTTGCAGAGAGGGGACATTGGAATTTACAGACTCACTGAATTTCTCTGTTTTGATAGCTTTTCTACTTGCATGACATATTTTCCATAAATCACCCGGGAATTACTTATCTTTGCATGACTCTGGTGAACACCAGTCACCTCAGTCACTGTATTTGCAAAAACAGTCTTCACATCTAATAGCTARAAAGAACTCTGCAGAGTTAATAGTTCACATACCAATACTCTGGGGATGTGCTTAAATGTGAGTAGTTCCTTTAGGCTAAAAGTCACACTGTGCAGGGTGAAAGGGTAAGGTAGGACTGAAAATAACTCTGTGAATTACTTCATGAATAGTCTCCTGGCATGAGAGAACAAAAGATTCAGTGGTTTCTTGCAACAGATAGGAAACCAATTTGAATAATAAGCTACAAATGGAACTGAACTCTGACAGGTGCATGTTTTGTTAGAAACTGCCTTCTCTAGTTGTTTTTATACAGCATAGTAGTAACAGGAAAACAAAAGAAAAGAGAACACTTAAGATTTAAGCACACAGATGAGGTGCTGGAGCGTGTCCAGAGAAGGGCAACGAGGCTGGTGAAGGGTCTGGAGAACACGTCTTATGAGGAGCGGCTGAGGGAGCTGGGGTTGTTTAGCCTGGAGAAGAGGAGGCTGAGAGGGGACCTTATTGCTCTCTACAACTACCTGAAAGGAGGCTGTAGAGAGACGGGTGTTGGTCTCTTCTCCCAAGTAACAAGTGATAGGACGAGAGGAAATGGCCTCAAGTTGCGCCAGGGGAGGTTTAGATTGGATATTAGGAAAAATTNGGAAAAATTTCTTCACCGAAAGGGTAGTCAGGCATTGGAACAGGCTGTCCAGGGAAGTGGTGGAGTCACCATCCCTGGAGGTGTTCAAAAAACGTGTGGATGTGGCGCTTCGGGACATGGTTTAGWGKGCATGGKTACTGGGTTGATGGTTGGACACGATGATCTTAGAGGTCTTTTCCAACCTTAATGATTCTATGATTCTATGAGTCTATGATTTTAAGTGCTGCCATTGATATTTTTTATTTATCAGCCTGGAAGTGAGTGAAGAGAGGTGGAAGCTGAGTAAGAGTTTGAAGAGTCTAAAATTTAGAACAAAACTGTGCCAGAAATTGATTGTTAGGTCAAATCTCATTTAATGAACATGGAAATGATTCCGCTAACTCCTGTTCCATGCTCCTTAGTGGCCAGAGGTGTCTCTAGCACACTTGCAGCAGTGTGCAGTGCCTCTCCAGCCCACTGAACGACTGCAAGCAGACCACAGGACAAGCGAAAAGACTGTGGCGTGGAGCAGTGAAGAGGTGCCAGCACCACTGTGTCAGGCTACAGGCTGAAAACAAGCTTCCAGATAGCACTCCGCAGCTTCTGCACACTGTTTGACATTATGAGATTGTCCTCTCCCTCCTGCCGCTTCCTACCACTGCTCTCTCCAACATCTGATCCACTGAGGATGGAGGAAACATGAGATACAGGTATCTGCATAATCAGCTGCACTGTGTGACACAAAACGATGAAGATGTTTTAAAATGAAGGTACTGTGCCAGACAATCAATGATGGACCTTAGCTCTGGCAAATATTTTAACAGTGTATTAACTCTTGTTTTATTTCAGCAAATGAAGCCATTTCCTGAGCCCCTGTTCTGTCTTGGCAAATTACTCTTGACTGAGCTTTCAGATAACAGTATAATAAAATTCTCATAGCTTTTTAATTGCAAGATTGTTGGGAGGTGGAAGTTACTCTAAATTGGTCCCATTTGTCTAAAATGGGATTTGAAGTACAAATGTAAGGAAATAGTTGAATGGTGGAAAGGTCTGTCATCCTTTGATCACCTACCAGCAGGAGGAAAACTGACAGAAAACAGTATTATTTCCTTCACTATAGCAGAAGGCTGAATCTCACTTATTGTGAGATATATATATAAGTACTGATTATATAATTGCTAGATAATGAGCAAACAGTACCCCCAATAATTGTTTTCCTTCTCTTTATAAGATCTTTTTTACACATTTTCAAAAATACCCAATTAAAATAAGTGGAAAAGTATATTTTACTGACTTATTTGGGCTTCCTGTGCCTGCTGGTCCCATCTCTGCCACAGCTGTATTGCCTAGGACTGTGAAAACATTTACTTGTGACACTCAGTCGCTGAAGTTTGCCTTTTTTCATTAATTGCAAGGAGATAAGGATCACCATACATTCCATGTAATCAGAAGCAAAGCAAAAAGTTTTAAATGTTCTCTTTTCTCCTTTACTCTCCCATAAAACTATTGCATACAACTGTAGTAGCCAGGGATTTGTTTACTGGTTTCTGTGCTTCGGCAGAGGCCTGAAGCAGACATTCATAGAAATTATTCTTCCACTTGGTTACAAAGATCTAAAAATCAGCATCAGATAAATTTTTGAATAATACAGTTTGAAAATATTCTGTCCTACAGCAGTTTGCTACAGTCACTCTGATCCATATTTTTAAGCTACAAATCCCAAAAAGCAGTAAACTTTTATTGGTATCCACTCCATCCTCTGACAGTTGCAGGTAGCTGTTATCTCTGTCAGGCTATAATGTCCCGTCTCTTGTTGCCTTCAAGCCTCGTATTTTTTCTTTCACACTAAGCTGATGCCAGAGCAGAAGAAATTAGGTTCATTCTTATTTCGAAGAGGACACCTTTGAATTTTTCTAACACTTTCTTCAGTCTTAGAAAAGATGCACTATGTTGTATCCATTACTTATTGCTCTTTACTGTGATTTAAGAAGCTTTTACATAATTAACAAGAATCAAATATCAAAGCTAGATTTAATCTCACCTACCTACACCATACATGTTTTTTGTCTGGGTTAGCCATTTGACTTCTGTTATTATCAATGGAAGGAAAGTTACTGTTAGAGTGAAATTTATTTCGGCTTAATACATGAATCTAAACTAGGTCAGATGATTCACAATGCAGAAAAGCCTGTTTTTCTTCACTGACTGTGAAAGGATTCTAGATGGCTAAATCAGACATAGACATTCAAAGTAAATTGAAACCAATCCCGCTTGCATCTGTATTTAACTATGTATTCACATATATACCCATACAGGCGTTTGCAGGTTTGCTTTTGCTAGTGCAATCCAGTGCTGACCAACATTTCATGTCTCTGCAGTTAGAACATTATATTTCTTCATGATATTTACACAGTTGTGGCATAAGTAAATCCATTTTTGGCACATGTTTTTGCCAGTTCTATTCTCGAGAAATTTGTGATGGTTTGGTGATGGAGTTGGCAGTGTTAGGTTTGCAGTTGGACTCGATGATCTTAAGGGTCTTTTCCAACCCAAATGATTCTATGATTCTATGGCATTTATGATTTTAAAAGAATTGTTAGGGAGAGTAAGGAAAAACATCACCTATCTCTTGTAAATAAATGACTAGGAATTTGGCAGCTGCCAAAATGTAAGTTCACGTGTTGAAATTTGAGGTGATTAAAATAGGAGAAATGTAAGAAATTGCACTAGACAAGTGAGAGGGATGATGTTTTTTCTGGCTGAGAATGTAGTCTACAAGATGCTAGACTGATTATAGTCTAAGCGTATTCTTCCTTTTGAGAATAAGTCTTCATTTATGTAGTGAACCTAGTTACAAACATCAGTGTTCTACTGACGAGTGGTCCAGTGAGACCAACTCCTCTTTCCATTTACATGTGAGAAGGTTTCTTCTGAAAGATCTTGTCGTATGAAATTACATATTTTCTCTTACTAATCTATTCCAAATGATTTCTTTACAAGTCCTATGCTAATGCCTTGGGTTTCTCATCAATAAAAGAGGGATATCAATACCTCCTTTCTTAAAACACTTTTTATTGTGCTACATCGGAATAGGACACTATAGCATAATGCAGGGATAATAAACTTAGGGTTTAAAAGACTCAGCAGTATAGTCTATCTATCTCATTCATACTGGTGCTTCTCAAGAAGAAATACTCTGTAGATGGAGAACAATTAGTACAGGATATCAAATCATTACATCTAGCTCTTGATTACATGCTTGCTCTAAATGCTTTAACTAAGCTAATTATGAACAGGAAAAATCTCTAAAAGAGCTCAAAGGTCTAGCTTGAGGTAATGTGCCAATCAGTGCTAGCTCTCTGACACTTAAAGAACAGCATGTTCATCATACAGGTACTTTCCTTACATTAAATTAGTTGATATGCAGATGAATTCAACAATAAGAGTAACAATAGGAACAATGAAAGCAGAAAACTTTCTGCTCTTGCAAATCATTTTGGTGTTGACTTCTCTTGTTAGTCTCCAAAAAAGCTCATGACAACACCCATGAGGTATGATCACAGTCAMTTTGGAAAGATATAGGGGACTGACCCCACCATCAACTCATTAGCAAATGACTAACTTGGACTACATTACCTACTGTCTTGTGGATGGATGCTGACACATTGTTGGAAGCAGAATAGAAATGAGCCAGTCCCACTTAGAAACTCCTTCTTCATCACATTTCTTAATAAAAGGAACGTGATAAAACCTCATAAAACCCTCAAAAGAACACATAAAAGACTGCCTGATTTTGTTTGATATCCTATGATGGCTGCAAGCTAACCTCTTTCAGATGTGAGAAGGTAAGATTGAAGCTAACAATCTTTTGGGGGGTTAAAACACAGCTCTTTTCAACCACATGCTGCTAAGGACGTTGTCTGCTCCACTAATGGCTGCTCATCTCATCCTAGCCCCGCTACATGAACTTCTGAATTTCCACACTGCAGTGACCCCAATTCCATCTTGAACAACTGAAATGTATTCACACTGGGGCTTCTTAATTTCCTATACCAGCAAAAAGGCAAGGAATAAACTGTTCCCCATAAGATAAGATTCCTTATTTTGTAGCAAGGGAGGTCTTGAAGAACGTTAAGAATAATGAAGCACCGGAGGTCATGAAGTCTGGAAATACTGGAAATACTGGAAATACTAAAAGCAAGTTCTAAAACTATCTGACAGGAATAATATAGATATAATCAATTTCGCTTTTGGATGGATTTGATAACTTCACAGTCTCTTTCAACAGCACTTTCAATCATTCTGTGACTGGGAAGTAGCCAGACTTTGATATCTAAGAATGTTTCAGTCTGAAATATTTTATAACTTGGATCCCAATATCTTACACTTTAACATAATGTGTACACTAGTATTGTTGCATGTAATCTTTTTTAATTTGTYAGTCCCGGGCAAATTATCTCCAAAAATGAGTGAAATTAAACCTTTTTTTTCTTATCGCTGAAGAGATAGTATGATTATTAGTACTGAGATTTGCAAACAAAGCCTCTTGGATTTATAGTGTATAAAGAACTGAGGTTTACACATGTGCTGGCATGATATATGTGATTTTGAAATAATTCATTAATGTCCGTGGGCACTGATCAATTTAAAACTCATCCAGACCTAATGAAGTTTGTAACTTCTATGACCTATTACGTTGTGTGACTGTAACAGCTGTATGACATTAGTCTGTCCATCATGCAGTTGCCACATCAGCCTTTTCACAGACAAAAGTTTCTGCACTGGTATTTGACTGTGAAGCTAATAAGAATCTCTCCACTCTTGTCATTGTTCTGCATTCTCCCAGCTTTGTTATAATACTAGTAATGTCATTTATAAAGTTGTTTTCTTCCTTTGCCCTTTCAAAACCCTGAAGACATGGCTGGCATGACAAATAATAACAAAATCAAAATTCTCAAACTTTAGGAGAAAGGAGAAGTCTGTGTGTATGTGAGGTAAACAGAATGACAATGATAACCCAGAAAATTGGGCTATCTGCCTGACGAACCTAGTGGCCTTCTATGATGGAGTGACTACATCAGTGGACATGGGCAGTGCTACCGATGTCGTCTATCTGGACCTCTTCTCTCTAAACTGGAGAGGCACGGATTTGATGGGTGGACTCTCCGGTGGATGGGGAATTGGTTGGGTGGTCGCATCCAGAGGGTAGTGGTCAATGGCTCAATGTCCAGATGGAGATCAGTGATGAGTGGTGTCCCGCAGGGGTCTGTATTGGGTCCAGAGGAGGCCCACGAAAATGATCAGGGGGGTGGAACACCTCTCCTATGAAGAAAAGCTGAGAGAGCTGGAGTTGTTCAGCCTGGAGAAGAGAAGGCTTCAGGGATACCTTATTGCAATCTTTCAGTACTTAAATGGGGCTTATAAGAAAGATGGCGGCAGACTTTTTAGCAGGGCCTGTTGCGACAGGACAAGGGGTATGGTTTTAAGCTAAAAGAGGGTAGATTTAGACTAGATATAAGGAAGAAATTTTTTACAGTGAGGGTGATTCAACACTAGAACAGGTTGCCCAGAGAGGTGGTAGATGTCCCATCCCTGGAAACATTCAAGGTCAGGCTGGACGGGGCTCTGAACAATCTGATCTAGTTGAAGAAGTTCCTGCCCAAGGCAGGGGGGTTGGACTAGACGAACTTTAAAGGTCCCTTCCAACCCAAACTATTCTATGATTCTGATTCTAAAATAGTGGGAGGAAGGACAGAGGGATGAAAGACCATGTAAACTGAAACAGAAACAGGATAAATTAGAATCTTTGTCTTAAGACAGCGAGAATCACAGAGCAGATCTTGCTCTTCCATTATGTTGTTCGTAATGTTGACTTTGCTGTTCACTTATTTTTATAATGAGATTTTATTATACTGTATTGCAATGCTTCCATGAAAAAGTACTAAAATATGTAGTCAATGAATCAATGTTCTCATTACTTTTCTGTACGTTGAGATATGATGGGAAGTCTCATTCTTTAATATCTTCTGCAGTTTGAAAAATAGTAATAAATGGTGTTAAATCTATTCACATGTAAGTGACTTTCCAAGAGACTGTAATCACAAATTGTCACTGCTTCGTACACAGGTATTAGGCATTGTGGATCAAGATGATATCCCATACTGAGTGTGATGATTGCCTTCATTCCTGTCATCCATTTGAAGAACTTTTAACGGCTTTAGTGTCAACACTGACAGGTAAATGCTTTCACAAAGTTTTAATCTTTGAAATTTTGATTGTCAACAAAACCCCCAAAAATAACCGTTTTCCACTAATGGAATGGAAAACAAAACAATGACTGAGTGGCCTCTTTTGCATACGTTTTTGATTGTTAGTATTGCTATTATTTGTATTACAATACCATCTAGAAACACAGATACATTCAAGACCTTTTTTTTCAAGGTTCTGCACATTCTCAGAGTGAGGAATTGTTTTTTGCTCTAGAGAGCTTACTGTGTAAAGTCTTATCTTTTCCTCCATTGTAATGCTTTAATTTAACTGTATTTAGGTTCTCTGTCTGAATTCCATCACACTGCTATAAAACTGAGATATTGTGGTTTAGCTTATGGCTGAAAATGTGTATTTAAGAACTACAACATTGTTATATCATTACAATTTTCTGTGTAGAAAAGGATAAGAACGGAGAGAGTTAGGAGAGTTTGCCTGATTTGTCACAGATCACTTTTGCTATATTTAGTCTGAAAGGGAAGTGTATGTTGGGTAAAGCGAGGCTGGTTGCAGTAAGATTGGAGTGCAGGGCTGTCCAGTGACCAGGGACCTCACAGGTCCCTCTGAAGTCAGCTGCAGCAAATCAAAGTAATGCAAGACCAGGACATGAAGATTGTTGGTCCAATGTGGATCCATTGCTTCTGGCAAAGGGACTACCTTTGCCTGTCTACTGCCCATTTACTCCTCCGGCACTTCAGTGAGGGAAGTTGCCATCACTCTTGACTTCTGCTTTCACTGTTGCCCAGTGATTAAGGAGTCAGCCTTGCACCAGTCTTGAGTCTACCTTGTGCCAAAAAATAAGTGTGAAGATAATGGATGTTTTCTTATGATTTCTTTTGTCAATGTGTGTCTTAAGAGTTGCTGGTTTATTGGCTGTATTCCCAGCCCTCATAAATATAACAAAAGTCTCACGATATATAGTATTTTCATAAAGCCAATGCAGCTGGAATTAAGAGATTGCAGGAGATCTTTATTTTAGAAGATAAGCTTCAAGTTTTAATGCTTGTTTCTAAAACCTTAACAAAATGAAACAAGTAATCTGTAAGATCTCAGAAAGCAAAGGGCTAGTAAAAAGAAACACAAACTATTTTTGTTTTTACCATTCTATTTTTAAGCCAATCCTATGATTATCTGGGGTTTGACTCATGAWTTTTGATGGTTGAAATTGCCAGCGATGTCAAAATAGAAATCTTTCCAGTTTCAAAATTAATGTTTGGTTTCCCAAGTGTTTTCCCAGACAGTCTGTTTTGATCTTTACTCAAAATGTTTATTTGTTCATCTACTTCACTGTAGTGTATAAACAGTAGTGAAATATACCACAGATGTTTTCTCATTCCTTTATTTTTCTGTATGGTCAGATTACTAGATTTTGGTTAGGAGTAATATTACCTGTGTCCCTTTTCTTAATAGACTGTCATTACTGTTATGTGAGAACGGGAGAATTTCAAAAGATTTAGATGTACTGTTGATGTCAATGCATTTGACATCTGCACTTTTGGTTGTTTAAAAGTTGTTGATGCTTTTCATATGATCACTTGGCCAACTGAATTTTATCTTTGAAATAATTATACATCCAATTATCCATGCAATAAACCTTGCGTGTTCTTGATGCTCCCTAACTTCCTCACTTTGGTGAAAATGTGTCCTAGTTTAACCAAAACCGTCACACTACACTGGGCCACATATACATATATAGCATCTAAATGCAAGAGAGCGATGAGAAATGAGACATCTTTCTCTTCTCTCTCCCCCGCTGTATCCGAGATACCGAAAGAATCGAGGGAGAGGTAAGGGCAACATGTAAGCAGTGGGGAGGAGTGGCCTTATTGTGTTCAGCTGGCAGTGATGGTTACAGTGGTGGAGATAATATAACTGTCTCAAGAAACTAGACATTTTACAGCAAAATAAAACAGAAATTTAAATCACTTTTAGGAATGGTCTAGACATCAGGATATTCAGAGCACACATGGAATTAGTTGCTTAGACAGAGCTTGCTCATAGCCATATGCAAAAGATCATCTTTTAAGTCAGTCTGAGACAGTTAATAGCTGACCAAAGCACAGGACTTTCGCCTTACATTGACCTGTAATGCCTCCTTTTCTTTTAGCTTACCCTATTTTTCAACTACAGCAACAGACTGTCAATTGACTCGCACAGCATAGTTATACCAGACCATGCCTGGGAACAAATGATTATTTCTAAATGCCTGTGAAGTGTCTACATTGTTAATTAGCGTCAATTGATGGTCAATTTGTTCTTTTTATGAAATCAGGAAAAAATGTTCCATGCAGGGATCTGCAGGAAGATATATCTATCCATTAAGATTTTTAATACTTCATAGGTTTTAATTAATACACATCTTATTTTGTTCAACAAAAATAGTGAAAATTACTTTAAAAAAATATCTTGAATGCATGTATGCTTAAGCAAATAACAAATGGTTCAGCTCATTAACTGACTTCTCATGCATTTCCCATAGTAAATCATTGACAGCAGATGTTTTTTGCCAACAGATGAATTAAAGTTAGAAAGAAACATCTAAACAGAACACTATCACAGCTACAGCTACATTTAGCTTTTTACAGAAAATGGGAATGGGAAGGTAGAAATGGAGGACAGGAACACTGAGCTGTTTAATCTCACTTGGCTTTCTGCAGCAAGGGATTGCATCAATTGAAAAGAACATCTCTGTTTATACTTAATTTGATTGAACTATATGTGACATTAAGTAGTTTGCACTATATGAAACCTCATGTTCAATGATGTCACTTTCAAAAAAGGACCTTTACACTACTTTCTTGATAAAAATAGCTATGAAATTTCTACTCTAAAATGGCGTTACAAAGTCCGAGGACCTTTGTTTTGGAAGTATGAAATTATCAGTAGATTGTTAATATTAAAAATGTGATTTGATATACTATGAAGTCAGCAATATAATGTTAAGTCCTGTTCTAATGAACACTGTTAGTTTTAGTTTAAAGTGGCAATACATTAATAGGGCATGTTGTATCTTCAGTATCACTCATAATTTAAAAAGCTAATAGCACCTTGCAGACAGAGTCTTAAATGGCAAACAATATTCTGGTCTAGATTATACTTCTAGATTTCATTGTAAAACAAAATTGCTTTTTAGAAATATAATGAAAGTAACTTTTGGTGGTGGTAGGCTAAAAGGCTAAGACAAAAAGTAAGATGCATAGTGTAAATTAAAAAATGTTCCAAGATTGGGAATTTTTACATTGCATTATGCCATAAGGAAAAGCTTCTGAGCAGAATGGCTTGAGCAAAACTAACCAGCAAGTAGACAAAAGCTASCGGGTTGGTATCTGGGTGTGGGTTTCTATTTTTTAGATAATATTGGTAATATTCCAAAATTTTTTGCCTTTTTTTMTTTTTTTTGTGAAATACTTTTTCTTTTCAGACCCAATCTCAAGAGAAGAACATGTTGCAGCATGTGAATATTCTTTCTCTTAAAATAACACACTGGTGGTTATCGTTGCACAGGGTTTTCCTCTTGTAAATGCACTGAATTAGATCCTTATGTTCTGTTGGAATACAGTTTCTCTAGCAGATTCAGTAATCAAAATCTGATAAACCAAGGCACTGGGTATATATATATTGTGTGTAGGTGCCCAGGCGCCRGCGGTGGGGGCTGCAGGGCAGCCTCTGAGGAGAGGCTGGSGCTGCCCCGTGCCGGACACAGCCGGTTCCAGCCAGCTCCAGCCCACCCCCCACAGGGCACAGCTGAGCCCCTCGGACAAGGTGGCGGCACCTCTGGGAAAAGTTACTGAAATAAGGATGGCAAACACTGAGAAAAAGGAACAGCAAGGCAAGAAGTGAAGGAGGTGCTCCATGGTGGGTCTGGGCACACCCCGAAGGGACTGCTGCCCATGGAGARCCCTGATGTGAGCAGCTGTAAAGATGGCCTGGTGAGAAGGGGAAAATTACTGAACAGAAGAAAATGTCTGCTGAAAGTACAGACAGAGAAATTGGCTGCCACCCTGAGAGCTGTGAGCCTGGGAACTAGGCCCTGGGACCAGAAACACCCTTGAAAAGTGCAGCTGGCCCCAAAGTACAGCCGAGGTATCTAGAAACTGGACATATCCCGAGATACCATTGATAACTGCAAAACCAAGGGACTGTAATTGCAACTTATCATCTGAGAAGGTGGAAAACAGTCTGGGAAAATAAAATGGGTCTGAAAGGACAGAAATCAGCATCATCTAATGGCTGTTGCAGGTGAAAAATAGGAATTAACAGCATCGAAGTAGGCTGCTTGAAGTAGGATGTCTTGCACCCTCTTATGTCTCTATGTTATAAAAAGGACTTAATTTTTATCCGAAATGGAGCCTCTCTCTCTGATAACTTCCCGTGCCGCTCATAGTTTCTCTTTCCAATGCAGATTTAATTCCGCACAACCTCTCTATGAGATCTTGGACTCTCACCGGGGACTCCCTGTGACATGGATCTCACCCTGGCTGACTCCAGACTGTGACATGGATCACCTCTGAGGTGAGACTCTGCCCGTTATCTTATTGGTCCTCCTTTGGGATCAATTTTAGGGTCAGTGTGGTTTGTCCTTCCACCTCTGGGATGGGTGGGTCTCCCTTTGTGAATAGTTTGTCCTTCCCTTTGGGATAGTTTGGCCCCTTCTGAAATCTGTCTAATTCACTTGATAGCGGTATTATATATCTATATAAGTAATCTATCATAAGCATATCTGCTGTTACATTGTTGATAAGTTGCTTCACTAATAGTAAGTTTGTAGTAACCTGTAATAGTATATACGTACTTGATTGTTKTTGTTATTGGTTGTTGCTAGACAATTGGTTGCTGCTATTATTAACTGTTGCCATACTATTGATTGATACTACATTATTGCTGATAGCAATTTGTAATATTGCTGAATTATGAATTATATATATTCACTTTATTAATCATAGGTATGCTTGCTAGTGGTGATTTTTGTGGTATTTGTGGTAATCCATAATAAAGTAGAGAAATTTAGAGGATAAAACCTCTGTGGCCTTGTGTATTACAGAAACCTACAAACCCATGGTCGCAATCTCTACAAGCCTGCAGGCTGGGTAACCCTTTAAGTCATGACAGACCCACACCACAGCAGAGGAAATGGGTAAGAAGGAAGGAAAAGCTGGAATCAAAACAGTGAGAAACAAGGAATGGCAGAAAAAAACCACTTTGTCATGACCCCAATCTCCTGCACTGCCGGTGACCCCACCAAAGGGGCTGAGAGTAATCTGTGACAATATGAAGGGGAGAAGGCCAGGAAGGGGTAAGGAGAGGTGTCTGGAGTGAAGTTGAGCCTGGGAAAGAGGGAAGGAAAGGTGTTTTCACAAAGTTTTTTAATGTTTGTCTTCCTTGTTTCCTAATACCCAAATCAATAACTACATGTTTTAAATCAAGTCATTTCCCAAGTTGAGTCTGGGAYAGCAATTGGCAAGTGATTTCCCTGTCTGTGGTGGTCCTATCTCTGGATACTGCTGGGAAGTGCCTGAATCCATCTTCTTATTCCCCCCAGCCTGGTGTTTATCCACATGGATAAGATCCACCTGAGTCTTCTCTTCTCTAGGCTGGACAGTCCCAGTTCTCTCAGCCTTTTCTCATAGGAGAGATGTTCCAGTCCCTTCAACATCTTCGCAGCCTTCCACGGGGCTCACTCCAGTAAGTCCATATCTCTATTGTACTGCGGAGCCCAGCACTGGACCAGCCACTCCAGATGTGGCCTCACCAGTGCTGAGTAGAGAGGAAAGATCACCTTCTTCAACCTGCTGGCAACACTCCTCCTAGTGCAGCCCAGGATACCTTTACTCTTTGTCAGAAGGGCACATTGCTGGCTCATGGTCATCTTGGTGTCCACCAGGATCTTTAGGGCCTTCTCTGCAAAATGCTTTCCAGCCAGCCACAGCTGTTGAGTATTACTTGTTTTCTGATTACACCTACTACTGCTGACTCTGGATCTCATGCAGTGTACTGAGTGTGGGGAGACCTTCTGTGGGGGAACTGTGAAGTTTTGGTAGTGTTCATTAAAACATTTATGACAATTCCTACAATGTCTTGCTGCAGAYGTCTCTGTTTCTGCCTTAGAAGAATATGAACTACAGTAGTCAAGTTTGAAAATGCTTTTGATTGGAGCTATACTGCATCATTTCAGTGAAAACGTCTTTCATAGATCCAGGAAGCTGAGATAAAGGTGCATGGAGTGAGGGTTTGGAGTGAGGATTTTAATTGTTTTCAAATACATAGTGTCAGGTGCGAGTCACTCAACTGGATATGCAGTCTGTAGCCTGAGTTAGTCTCTCTCTGAGGTTCTTTTCACAGCCTGTAGAGTACTAGCCACTGCAGTCCATGGAGTCCAAGGTGTGATTCAGCTCATCCTAAATGAGACATCAATATATGGTCAGACAGTTTATACCCTAGTGCCTATTTCATTTCACTGACTATAAACAGAGMCTAGCCTGACTTGTTTAAGTATCTGCAGCAAAAAGGAAAATAAAACTGGATTAAATTATTCTAATCTATTTAGTCTTCTTCAAGGACTTGTAGCAAGCTATTCCCTTTTCCTCATTTATGCAGGGTGTAACTGTTTGAACAGAGCTAAACACAGGTATAGATTCAACAAGATAAATTCTCCTACCAGATAGCAGAGAAAATAAAAAAACCTTAGTTCCATCATCTGAATGAATTTGTTATTATCAAACTAATCTTTAAGATGACCATAGTTTCTGAAGGAGTTTCATTCAGAAATGGTCTTGTATGTGAAAACAAAACACTCATTATTACATGCAGGGCAATTACTTCACTATTTTGTTGGGTGAATTCTTGAGTTTGAGAGTCGTAAGAAATTCCACAGGATACTTTCACATTCCTAAGAGGAACACATGCGAAAAAAGCTGTCTCGTGTCACATTTCCTCTTCAACCAGCCCTGGAGGATGCGACCTGTCTGAAAGGTTGACCAAGCACTAACAGCTGTGCTAATTATTCTGTATACGTCGAGGTGTGTACCTCGACTTCACTTCTACTTCACCTTGTTTGCAATGTATTTCAGAAGTGGAAGACTAGACTCAGGAGTAATCACAGAGAAAACAACGAAAAGTTTTCATGTTTATGTTTTGCGTGTTTATTTCATGTGAGAAAATAGAAGAGTTGTTAGTTAGAAATTTCAAGTAACTTCTCTGAAAGTGCATGGTGTTAGTTCTCTACAAGGAACTAGTACAATAAAAAGGCTTTGTTTAAGAAAGGCTAATTAGTACCAATTTAACAATTATATCTATATACCATCTTTGCACCTAATGATGCAAAGAAGAGCAGAAAACCAGAAGCAGAAAAAGCAGAAGTATGGCAGAAGTTTGAGAAATAATAACTCATGACAAGAAGTGAAATTTTTTTGACTCATGGCAGGTGGTCAGCCAAGATGAGATTTTGGACAGTAATTAATTAAAGCAAGCAAGAAAATCAGAAACCAAAACACCAAACATGGATGTACTGCTTAACTGAAATGCTTCTTGTCTAATATTTTGGCACATCCAGGGTTCAATAAATTGTTTGAACCCTTTAAAACTTCCCCTATGCAGGATAAGGGCAGTTCAGATAGAGGAGACAGCCTTCTGTTACCAGACAGATTATCAGACAGCAGTGGGTAAGTTTATTCAACCTCAGTTTCAAAGTTCTAAGGAGAATAAATAAATAAAAAACCCCACCAAGTTTCCATGACTATCTCAATAAGAAAGTCAATTCATTGTTAGGTTTCAACTATTGTTTTCCTCTTCTGGATAAAATTCAGGAAATCTTGCTATTTTCCCCCTTAAGAGGTGAAGTCATTTCCTGACTTTTGGAAAAACTATTCCTTCTAACTTACCACAAAAGTGCTGTTGTGTGGCCATCAGAAATCTAACCATATGTATTCAACTGCAATTTCCAAGTGATATCTTTGCTACTTGTAATTTAACTGATTTCCCAAATGGATCCAAATATGCTCATATCTGCATGGAACTGGGTGATCCAGGTAGCAAGTCATCTTATTATTTACCATATGATGTTTCTGCAGAAACCCCACAACATTACTCAGATTCTGGAGTTGCCGGAAATATTTTGTACATGACGCTTGTAACTCTGAACATTGGAAGAAAGTTCTTTACTAGTCATGAATATGGAATTTGATTATATTTGATTAGCCTTTTTTTTTTGTTTCATCTTTTAGTATGTGATAACTCAAGCTTAAAATGCCACTTGAGAAATGAATAGGATTAATTCATGGAAGACATTAATAAAAAATCGAATAAGGACAAGTTGAAAACTGAGGAGAAGGCTAGACATCGGTTTAGAATTTTACAGATTAAACATGGAATCTGTTCTCTCATAACCAGTTTTACACTCCCCCTGGTGTATATAGGCTGTGTGTTTGGGTTATAATGGAAAAGAGTGATCAATATCAACTGAAGAGCATGTATTGTTGTAGTGTCTTTAAATATTAGTTATGACATATGAAAAGAATTAAGACTCCTGTGCTGTAGACATGACCATAAAATAGAAATGGCAGTGATGAAAAAGAGAGATAACCAACAGCTCCTCAAACTATGATTATAGCCCAATCATTTTACTGAGATTTTTTCCTAAATACAGCAGTTTCTCTCAGTAGATTGGGACTTCATATATGCACATAAAAATCACACTCACAGGTACGGATTCAAGTTCATAGAAAATAGAATGTCAAAACCTCAGAAACTACAAGTCACGATACTTTTACAGTGAAGTGTGACTAAGAATTATGAAAATATATTATTTATTAAAGTATGACAAGGGAGTATTCTATATGACAGATTTAATGATTATGAAAATGACCCTGGCATGTGTACATATCAAGCTATATGTTCCACAAAAAAATCATAAACCCCAGCAGCAATGAAAAAACAAACAAAAAACCCAAACAAAAACACCCTAAATCCACAAACTCAGAACTRAAAACTAAAACTATGCTATTCAAGGTTGATCGCTCAGGCATTGACTAACATTGGAAATTTTTAAGCAAGCAACAAATCTAGCTTCCTTAAAAATGATCTAATGAAAATGTTATCTTAACCTACAACTCTGCCTATATTTTTAAATGTATATCATAGAAAGGAAATTAACGCAAAATATAGGTTGGGGTTTTTAAATATATTTTTGGTCAAGGAAACTTACTTTCCATTCAGTCAAGTGAAATAAAAATGGAAAAAAAMCAGTCATCTCAGTAATTTGCTCCATAGCATTCAATACTCTAGATGAAAGATAAAACGCCAACATTTTTAGAGACATGGATATAGGAAACAATAAAAACATTTCTTTTTAGCTGCATATCAGTACTTAAGCAACAGCTTAGAGGTTATAATGAGCTGAATTCAATCAAACTCCTTTGACCTAGCAGGAGCGGTATCAAAGCAAAATTGAGACCCTCTATTGAAGTAAAAGAAATGTTAAGCCAGAGCACTGCAGTTAAAAACCCATAATAAGCTCCCAAGCATATCCGAGAAACTTCAGACTTCCACTTACTTATTTGAGATGAGAATCTGAGACACTTAGTTGATTGCAGGTGCAAAATGTAAAAGTATTACGTCAAAAGTGAAATGTCTTGAATGTTAAATTGCTTCTTAGATCTTTAGTAATGTTACAAAACATTAGGATTCTTTGTATGCCAGTGATCCTAGGTGTTAGGTTTTGCTTGGACCTAATTTAAATTCCTCTACATCTTTACATAAAATATAAACCGAATCTGATAAAAAATTCTGTTGCCTTCTTTCTTTCTTTTCTTTCTTTCTTTCTTTTCTTTCTTTCTTTCTCTTTCTTTCTTTCTTTCTTTCTTTCTTTCTTTCTTTCTTTCTTTCTTTCTTTCTTTCTATTTGGATTCTTTTTGTGTTGACTAGATACAAAAATAGAAAGTTCCACTAAGAAAAAATAATTATTTCATAATGTAAAAAAATACACTATGACATGATAATATATTTTGTTACCATTACGTTAAGTCATGAAACACTTGTGATATTTCTAGTTCAAACCAAAACGAAAGGATAAACTGAAGATTTCTGTAGGTGTTTAAAGGTTCAAACTATATTCTGAGATGTTTTTACACCTGTACAGAAAAGTCCATTAATCTTGAAATTGATCACTGGTGACTTTAGAAGTCAAGATTTCTACACTTTCCTATGTACCATTAATCAGGTAAAAGGGTGTGGATCTCAGGCTTAAAATCTCATATCACATGCAAATGATTTACTTCTTTCTACATCACTACAATGTTTTTCAGTCTGCAGCTTCAGTTTAAAGTCATCCTTAAACTTAACAATAAGAAAGAACATTTAATCAAAATGAATATCCACAAAACTCCTGTATGTTTAATAGGTTCACACACTGGTTTGACAGCTAAAGCAAAAGGTGTATAAAGAAGGCAACCACATTAAAACCAGTAAGTATTAACTAGTCACCTTATTAATGACTGTATGAGACATTGAATGCTCTAACGATTTCAAAAGTGTTGTGTTATTCAATGTTAAGATCAACATTTCTTTCCCCTGTCTCTGAAAATTCATTTAATTTCACAGAATATTACGTATTAGTTTTGGTTTTGGCCATATGTCAGTTTTAGAGTCAGTTTCCTTCAAATCTATTAACTGTAGGTTCAATGAACCACATACGAAAATCTCTGCCTGCCCACTGTATTTACTAAAAAAAGAATGAAGGTACCGAAGGTTCTTACAGCCCCGCTTCACTGAACCTTACTCTAATAGGCGATGAAATGATGTTTACACCAACATTACTGAAAAGCATGGCCCAACAGGAAGAGATTCATAGAGCCAAATGGTTGGTGCTGAGGGCCTGACATCCACACTATATGCATGGCGGGGACACAGGAATGGAGGGACAGAGGATGTATACTGAACTACAGTTCTGGGTTAGCCATGGTAGGCAGCCAAGCTCACACAGCCGCTCGCTCACTCCCTCGCAGTGAGATGGGGGAGAGAATCGGAAGGGTAAAAGTGAGAAAACTCCTGTGTTGAGATAAAGACAGTTTAATAGGTAAAGAAAAAGCCATGCGCAAGCAAAGCAAAACAAGGAATTCACTACTTCCCATGGGCAAGCAGGTGTTCAGCCATCTCCAGGAAAGCAGGGCTCCATCACACGTAACAGTTACTTGGGAAGACAGATGCCATCAGCCTGAACATCCCCCCTTCATCCTTCCTCCTTCTTCCCCACAGCTTTTATTGCTCAGCATGACATCACATGGTATGGAATATCCCTTTGGTCAGTTTGGGTCATCCGCCTGGTTGTGTCCCCTCCCAATCTATTGCGTACTCCCAATTTACTCGGTGGAGGGCCGGAGTGAGAAACAGAGAAGGCCTTGGTGCTGTGCAAACACTGTTCAGCAATAGCTAGGACTTCAGTGTGTCATCAGTATTGTTTTGGTCACAAATCTAAAAAACACCACAATATGAGCTGCTATGAAGAAAATTAACTCTATCCTAGCCAGTACAACTACACATCGGGTCCTGGGCACTGGGTGTCCATTACCCATTGCAAAGCATCTTCAGGTTTAACTTCACAGAACAGAAATACAGCTTGTGCACCCTGAAACCACTCTGCAGTGTGAGCCAAAGTGTGGCTAAAGGGTTTGTTTCAAGAGCAAAAGTTTCAAACTAAAATACTAATGTGAATGTACCTGATGTGGCCACACAGGAACAAATTACTAAGGAAGAACAGAGCCATACAGAGCTTTGAAAGCTGCAATAAATATTTTTTATTTAATCCATGGAGAACACAGTGGAGGAATTCAGGGATTAACTAAAAGTGGCATGTTTAAATCTGTGGCAAGGGAGAAATGGTGTGTAGTGAATACAGTGATGATTAACGAGACTTTTCATAACCTCACAAACGTTACACGCATCAAGTCACAGGATCCAGACAAAAAACCAGGCATGTCCAGTAGCAACAAGAAAAGCACTGGCACAGCATCATTGAGAATACCCTATTCCAGACATCTGTTCTGTTGCCTACAATTTAAGCAAAATACCAACGGGCATCACAGAAGGTACTGCAAGGCCTTGCCTTGTTTAGAATAACAGATGGCTGCTAAGAAAATGATTGCTTCCTACATGGTAAGGATAAACTGCAGGAAGGGAAACAAACAAAGGTGAAGAGTAACAGCACTTCAATGTAATCCCTAATAAGAATATTAACATGCTTGTAAATTTGACTTTATTTCTAGTAGGATTTTTGCTACATTTTGTTGCAGAAATTAAGCCAATTCTTAAACTGAGACTGAGAGAGTATATATTTCTTCTATATTTCTCCTGAGCTGAAAATAATAACAAGTGAATACCTATGTCAAAGMTGTTCAGGCAAGTGACAAAGGTAAAGTCGTTATCATTACTGGAGGATCAGAAAATCATCATGGAAGGTCCATTAACACAGAAAAGGAAATCTTTCAGAAGATCTCTTAGTAATAATTTGCAAAAAGATCTATGTCCTACTGAGTAGGGATTTTTTTCCTAAAAACAAGATATTTAAAATATCTTTTCCTAAAAACAAGATATTTAAAAAAGATATTTACGTTCTTCAAGGAGGAAGTCTTAAAGGCGCAGGAGCGRRCTGTCCCYSTGTKCMGTAAGAGGAGCTGGCGGGGAAGACGACCGGCCTGGCTGAACAAGGAGCTTTTGCTGGGACTCAGGGAAAAAAGGAGAGTCTATCGCTGTTGGAAGGAAGGGCGGG